>JAFFST010047459.1:2500-12042 GCA_022414735.1 Noturus placidus
GCTTTTACTTTAAATGCGTGTAGTATAGATTAGTCTGTTTTGTATGAAATTGTGACATTTAATCCCGAATTAAGTCTCCGTTTCTGTTCACTACAAGATGTAGGGGGTGAATACTTATTAAAGGTAGATGTCTCGCTGCTATAAATTAATATCAAATAGACAAAACTCAGCTGTATGTTCTTGTACTATCTCACACTGTGCTATCGCGAGTGGCCCGTTGTTTCCTCTACGAGTTGTTGATGTGAATACGGTGCGGACGTGTGACACGGGGGATCAATCGGAGTGTGGAAGTGGAGTGAACTCCAGTCAGTTCAGTCATCTAGACTCGCGCTCTCTCTCTGTGTCTGTCTCTCTCTCTGTCTCAGCCTTCACATCATCCTCTTTAAGTGCTGTCAGTGTTGCGTGCTCGCAGGCCCACTCTCTGCCCCGCTTTAATTGGTCGAGGAAAAGAAGCCTTGTCATTTTGTGGTCAGCAAACTCCTCAGGCTTAAAAATACTAATAATAATAAAAATCAGGAGCAGAAACCGTATCTGGAGCCGCTTCTTCTCTGCCCCGATTGCAGGAGTAATGACCGGTGCTGGGTGTGTGTGCCGTGTGTCAATTGTCTGTTTTCAGTTCTGCCATTTAAAAATAATTGCTGGTGCTGTATCTGGACCAGCGCGAGGCCACTAATGACCACCACTGGTTGTGCGGAACGCGGCAGCACACAGGGGGAGTCGGAGCGAACCAATAATGAGAAAAGACCAGGAAGCTGTATTTCTACATGTTTGCATTTATAGCACTTATCACTTTGCATTTTGAAGTGTGTGTGTGTGTGTTTGCACTGCTGCCTGCCTTTATATTTATATATAGACCAAATATTTTGTAATCATGTTTGTGTGCACAAATCTGTGTGTGCTTTCTGTGCCTATGCTTCTGTCATTGAACCTACACACACACACACACACACACACAAACACAGAGCGCTCTCACTACTTTAATTGCCTTTACTTTTTTTCATTACCTTTATTGGCTCTCTTCTACATCGCACGTGCTCAGGGATTGTGTAAAGGTCATTGTGAGACCTTCTCGATGTTCTCCCACGCATTTTCCCGCTCGCTTTCTCTCTCTCTTTCTCTCTCTCCCTCACACACACACACACACACAAACCTGGCTGTCTACCTTACATGTCTATGTCTTGTTATTAAAGACTGAGAATGTCTTGGATTATATTGCTGTGCAGTCAATTAAAAATGATTTCATGCTCATGTGGAATATGGTATTTTATATATAATAATTCATAAGCATAGTACATTTCAATGGTTTGCACTTTCTCATTCACCCATTCTCACACACACACACACACACTTGGGAGCAACTCTGGGTTCAGTGCCATGCCCAAGGGCATTCGGGGGCATGTGGGACAGGAATCGAGCCACAGCCGACCCCACAGCCATAACATTACAGCGACAGTATCTGTAGATACGTAAACAATTAAATATGATCAATGTAGGAAGACATGTTTATGTATTTACTCACTTATTTACACCAAGGAAACAACTGTAGATGGGCTAGGAACATCTCTACATCTGTACACTCGTTAAAACTCCTTCTTGTCAGTCTATATCACTCACTTAGCTCAGCCGTTTGCTAGCTGCTAATAAAAATTCTCTAAATTAAAGTTGACATTTTCACACCGATTTATTTAACATCAGAGACACTTGTTAAATAGACAGTCATCTTTTCATAACTATGGAGCTTATTTAGTGTCATTACAAACTGAGCTCTTTGATTATATCCGTTTTTATAGGGATTTATTGAGAGAGAAAGAAAGATCTGAATACTGAGTACTCCGTTAGTAATTTCAGTATTAATTCCTCGCTGCTTGCGTACGACTCTGAAATAGACGAGTTTAGACGATTCGAGTTGATATCTCTATGTACTTTCAGACTCGGGCATTTGAGGGGCGTCTGGAGGAGTTAAACGGCCAGCTGGCACGCTCTCAGCTCTGGGGTCAGCAGCAGCTCATCACCCTGCAATCCAGAGAGGAAGAACTGGTGCTCCTGAAGGTGGAGGTAGCCTCCCTCAGAGAGAACTACCGCTCCAAAGTTGCTCAGGTTAAACACACACATACACAAGCTTTCTTCAGAAGCTTTCTGAAGCCTTCATGTTAACCCGTGTGTGTGTTGTACAGTTGGAAACATTGCACACTGAGCTGGACTCTTTAGAACAGAAGTTCAGGGCCGCTGTGAGTGAGGTGGAAGTGTTGAGGCAGGCGTTGGGGGACGCCCGTACTGATAGTTCCCGTCTGCACCGAGAGAGCGAGCTGGTGGTCACCAACGTCAACCAGTGGGTCAAAGAGCAAAAGTAAGATCTCATCACAGCTGGCCGAATACTTATACAGTGAAAATATCTGGAATGTAGTCAACCCTTGTAAACTGCATCTCACCAGGCAGGCCAACGAGAAGCTCGCCCTCAAGATCAGAGACCAGAGCAAGATGATCATCCATCTCACAGCTGAGAAAGAGTAAGAGCTGCTAGTGTTTTAAACAGTGTGTGTGTTTGAGTGATGAGTAGTGTCATGCAGAGGTAGAAACAAGTCGTTTCTTCTCCCAGTCATCTTCAGGAGAACTTGGAGAAGCTGCAGGCGGAGATCCGGAGGCTGAGGGTGGAGCTCGATGAGCAAAGAATGGAGGCAGAGAGATGCAAGGTATATTTACATCATATTTATTTCTCTCTCTCTCTCTCTCTCTCTCTCTCAGACTTTCAGCTGTTTACAATGAACAAATCAAACAAAAGCAATTCAAATGTGCTTCAAGTGGTTTCTCCAAATTCAACTGAAAATGCAACGTATAATGATTTCTCCAGTTTCAAAATTATTCACCCCCCTGAATTGAATCCCTCACAACAGCACAAATAGGCATAACAGGTGTTGTCTCAAACTAATCAAGGATTTCATTAGATGCAGCAGGTGTGTTGAGCTGGAACACATGAAATACCTGAACTTGCTATTGGTAGAAAATGTATGAAATACCTGGACGGAGCAGAAAAAGGAAGCTATCGACGGCTGTAAACAGATTTGTGAGAAGGCAGGTTGTGAGAAACCCTCGAGTGACTGTAAAAGATCTGCAGCGAGACCTGGTGTAACAGACACTGAGGTTTCAGTGAGCACAATAAGGCATTTATTAAACGCAGAAGGTTTCCATGCCAGAACTCCAAGACGTTCACCACTACTGACCCAAAAGCACAAGAAAAGTCGCTCAAAATCATATAAATAATCCACAGACGTTTTGGGATTCTGTTCTGTGGAGCGATGGAACAAAACTGGAACTTTTCTGCATGATGGATCAGGAAGAAGAATGAAGAAAGAACACTCTGTCCACAGTCGAGCATGGTGGAGGCTCGGTGATGTTCTGGGGCTGCTCTGCATCCTCTGACACTGGAAACCTGCAGCGTGTGGAAGGCGAGGTGGATTCATTGAAGTATCAGGAAATCCTAGGAGGAAAACCTCATGCCTTCTGTGAGGAAGCTGAAGCTTGGGTGTCATCGGGCCTTCCAAAAGGACAATGATACCAAGCATACCTCAAATTCCACCAAGGCTTGGTTGCAGAAGAAGTTCTGGAAGATTCTACAGGGTCACCACAGTCACCTGACTTGAACCCCATAGAAAGTCTCTGGTGGGATTTGAAGGCGGTTGCAGCACGCAAACCCGAGAATATTACTGAACTGGAGGACGTTGCTCATGAGGAGCGGGAGAAGATTCCTCAGGAACGCTGCCAGAAGCTCTGCATCTCGTTTACAGCAGGTCATAACAGTTAAAAGGAGCTCTACTAAGTACTAAAGATGCTCGCCATGAAGGGGTTGAATCATCTTGAAACTGGAGAAATCATTATAAATTATAAGTTGCATTTTCAGTTGAATTTGCTGAAACCATTTGAAGTACTAATCGTGTTGAACTATTTCACTTGCTTTTGTTTGATTTGTTCATCACAAACCGCTGAAAGTCTGTACATTTTCACAATAAACCTGCAATGGGGGTCAAATCCTTTTGATTGCACCTGTATATTTTTGTGCAATTGAAGTCATTGGCGATGAACAAGTGACAGGAGAATGTTATTGTATCATAAAATGTTCCAGTATGCAAATCCAGGCCAAGAGGTTGGAAAAAGGATACATGTTAGATTGTGGGTGTTTAAAAAAAAAAAACATTTATTAGCATATTGAAGAAAGTGGAATTTCAAAATGAGGTTAAAGTGTCGTATCGTGCCGTGTTCATGTGCCGTTTTCTGTTTACGGGGGCTTTGAAGTCAAGCAATTTTTGATTGAAGTCTTGAAAATGACGTTCGGGTGAGTTTATGACCTCCACCGAGCAGCTAAGGAGAATTTACGGCAACGTCTCGTCAAGAACAAAAGTTCTCCATGTGTGTTGTTGAATCCCAATCCCATCACTTACTCTGATATAACTTGAAAATCGGTCCGATTGTAGTTTTAATCCAACTATGAAGTTATATTTTATTGATGAATTTATTTATTGAGAGGTACTACTGCTATGACCTGGATGATTTACAATCTTCAGAGAGTTGTTAATGTACTATAATTGTGTTCACTGCTTTGTTTGTTTGTTTGTTTGTTTGTTTGTTTGTTGCAGGCGTTTAAGACCCAGAGTGTGAGTGATCAGCTGCACAGCCGTCAGCCTCCTGCACTGTGAGTGTTCACACCATCACCACCACATCTCTTCATCTGGCTCTGAGGATTCAGACAGCATTTACAGTATATCTGTGATCTGTTCTAAAAATATATATATATAATAATAATAATAATAATGTAAGAAATCGGGCACTTTTTGTGCTCCTGGTGTTGATGTCTGTTGTCTTAAATATGAAATAAAGACGTGTTTGAACTATTTCCGTCAGCCAAACAAAACTAAAATGTTCTGCAAAACTTCCAGAAAGGCTGATGATCTTTATACTTGTGTGAGTATGTTTATCATCCAGTAAAAGTGCGAAGCGTGTTCCTGACAGAGCTCATTTGCATGTAGTGACGCCCACAAAACTCCCAGACATCTGGGAGCATGAAATGAACTGTCAGGGTAAAGGCTGACAGGCAGAAGTGGAAGTTAGTTTAACTATCTTTTTATGCCAATAATAATAAGCAGTATTATCTTCGGTTAGCTCAGGCATTTGTTTACGGCTTGCGACTAACGATTGAACGATTCCTTTCATTTATCTTAATTTATGCGTATGTGTTTGTGTTTCTTGTTCTTTAATTAATGCCAGATGTTCTGGCATTAATTCTTAAGGTACATTAAATGACTGGAGAGACTCCAATCTCTTCTATAAGGCTGTTATTAATGTTTTAGTTTTATTGTATTATTTAGGCGTTTTATTTATTTTTATCTTTTGTTACTTGGATAAGCAAATACCAAGCTCGCCTGTCTTCACTCTAGCATTTATCTACAGTATTAACCGTTCTCTGGTTTGTCCATCTAGTGGAATCTTTCAACTCTTTGTGTGGAGCCCTTCGGGCGAGATTCTTCTTTCACCCCTAAGATAAAAAAAAAAGTTCTACGTTAAACCCTATTAGAAAGCTACGTAAAAAGTTAGCGAGGAACCATTTCTATTACGTGTGTGCCTTTTATCTTTAATAAACAGCGGCATGTGATGCAGCCGTATTAGGCAGCCGTGTAAGGCCTGTCGTTTCACTGACATGATTCTGTGCCGTGGACATTCACCTTATCTTCTCTAAAGATGTGTAATTGTAAAGGAAAACTTCGGAAAAACTTTCTCTTTTGACATGACAAACGCAAAATCGGCTTTTCCCTTAAGGATCTGCAGCACAGCAGAACCCATTTGGGTTCTGGCCCGGTACCAGGTACACTAACTGCTCCCATCACATCCTGTCTGCACACACACACACCATTCTGTACCTTCATCCGTGTTAATGTCAGTGCTACACTTTACTAAACTTTACTGAGTTTCATGGGGGAAAATGGTTACTGGAGCATTAAGTGGATAATCACCCCGGAGACTGCGACTCTCTTGACTAATCATTCAGAGAGAGACAGAAACCCGAGAGCACAGGGATGGAAAATTATACACACACATTAACACACTCTACTCGTTCAGTGTAGCTGTGTGACTAAATGAAGCTCAGTTAATGTTAGAGGACGTGCAGAAAGCCTGCAGGCCTGTAAGTAGAGAGAGAGATTAAATTCGAACAAATAAGGAAGTGAAGTGCTTGATTTGATTTTGTAGGCATCTCTTAATGTGAATATAATATAATACTTGCTTCCCCTTACAAAAGATATGATGTAAGATGTACAGTATCTCACAAAAGTGAGTGCACCCCTCACATGTTTGTAAATATGTGATGATATCTTTTCATGTGACAACACTGAAGAAATGACACTTTGCTACAATGTAAAGTAGTGAGTGTACAGCTTGTCCAAATTGGGTCCAATTAGCCATTTTCCCTCCCCGGTGTCATGTGACTTGTTGGTGTGAATGGGGAGCAGGTGTTTTAAATTTGGTGTCATCGCTTTCACACTCCCTCATACTGGTCACTGGAAGTTCAACATGGCACCTCATGGCAAAGAACTCTCTGAGGATCTGAAAAAAAAGAATTGTTGCTCTATATAAAGATGGTCTAGGCTAGAAAAAGATTGCCAAGACCCTGACACTGAGCTGCAGCACGGTGACCTCGCCATGGTCCAACAAAGAAGTTGAGTGCACGTGCTCAGCGTCATATCCAGAGGTTGTGTTTGGGAAATAGACGTACGAGTGCTGCCAGCATTGCTGCAGAGGTTGAAGGGGTGGGGGTCAGCCTGTCAGTGCTCAGACCATACACCACACACTGCATCAAATTGGTCTTCAGTCCCAGAAGGAAGCCTCTTCTAAAGATGATGCACAAGAAATTCCACAAACAGTTTGCTGCAGACAAGCAGACTAAGGACATGGATTACTGGAACTATGTCCTGTTGTCTGATGAGACCAAGATAAATATTTTTGGTTCAGATGGTGTCAAGCGTGTGTGGCGGCAACCAGGTGAGGAGCACAAAGACAAGTGTGTCTTGTCTACAGTCAAGCATGGTGGTGGGAGTGTCATGGTCTGGGGCTGCATGGGTAGCTACAGTTCAATGAGGGAAGACTGGGCCGCAGGGCAGTATTCCAGCTAGATAACGACCCCAAACACACCTCCAAGATGACCACTGCCTTACTAAAGAAGCTGAGGGTGAAGGTGATGGACTGGCCAAGCATGTCTCCAGACCTAAACCCTATTGAGCATCTGTGGGGCATCCTCAAACGGAAGGTGGAGGAGCACAAGGTCTCTAACATGCACCAGCTCCCTGATGTCGTCATGGAGGAGTGAAGAGGACTCCAGTGGCAACCTGTGAAGCTCTGGTGAACTCCATGCCCAAGAGGGTTAAGGCAGTGCTGGAAAATAATGGTGTCCACACAAAATATTGACACTTTGGGCCCAATTTGGACATTTTCACTTAGGGGTGTACTCACTTTTGTTGCCAGCGGTTTAGACATTAATGTCTGTGTGTTGAGTTATTTTGATGAGACAGTAAATTTACACTGTTACACAAGCTGTACACTCACTACTTTACATTGTAGCACAGTGTCATTTCTTCAGTGTTGTCACATGAAAAGATCTCATCACATATTTACACAAATGTGAGGGGTGTACGTTTATTTTCCCTGAAGGGAAATTCGTTTTGGACTCTATTTTATTGCTGTTGTGTTGTTTAGTAAAACTGCAGAACGGACACAAACATCTCAACACATAACTCTCATGTACATAAGACAGATGCATATGTAAATACATTCACTAATTCACATCTACTCACAATGGTGGCATCTGATGGCAGATAAAGCCTACGTTGCCCATAAATATTCGATATTGCCCAGCCCGTATATACTGTAGCATACATTACACAAATAAAATATTACCCAAGTAACCTAACCCAACAGTTACATTACGTGCATACTTGCATTGAGAAGATGAATGGACATAGGCACAAATTAATGTTTATATCGGTTCATCTTGCACTTTGGGACCCTGAATCTTCCACCAGGGGATAAAAGCTGAAATTCTGGGTAAAGTATGTGGGTCGGATCAGACGCTAGTTTTTTCCGCCTGTCTAATGACTGCTTGTAGATGATCTGAAGGGGCGAATGGTTTTTAACGCCCATAATCTTCAATAAGGTAAAAATGTAGCCGTTCAGCTGTTTGAGTAAATTAGGCTCCACCCCACAAAGACTGATTGGCATGTGTCTGCCATATTGCTTACATATCTCAAATCTCCTTATGCAAACTGAATTTCCCTTCAGTGTAACTAAGAGGCCCAAACCTGTTCGAGCACGACGACGCTCCTGTGCTCAAAGCGAGCTCCATGAAGACATGGTGTGTTAAGCTCGAAAGAACTCAAGTGTCCTGCCCAGAACACTCACCTCAACCCCACTGAACACCTTTGGGATGAGCTGAAACTGGAGCCTCGAATAGCTGTTTTTCGCGAGCCGTAAATCCGATCTAGATGACAGTTTTTGTGATAGACTGGGTTACTTTAGAAACATGGCCACACTCTTTAGCCAATCAGGTTTCGTGAGGCATTTCAGAGGGTTTAGCATTGAGTTACTGTCTTGAAGCTTGAACATTATTTTCATCTATGGTTTCTTTGGCATTCAGTGTAACACGGGCGGCTGTGGCTCAGGTGGTAGAGCAGGTTGTCCACTAATCGTAGGGTTGGTGGTTTGATTCCTGGCCCATGTGACTCCCCATGCCGAAGTGTCCTTGGGCAAGACACTGAACCCCAAGTTGCTCCCGATGGTGAGTTAGCGCCTTGCATAGCAGCTCTGCTACCATTGGTGTGTGTGTGTGAATGGGTGAATGAGACACAGTGTAAAGTGCTTTGGATAAAAGCGCTATATAAGTGTAGACCAGTTACCATTTAACTTGGCACTGGACCTGGCCACCGGGTGCTTGGACCCCGCAGCTTGAGGCTATATTTATAGAATAGCACATTCAGACACTGAGATCACTTTGTGATCGTTTAACTATAAATATCTAAACATGTACTATTGGACTAAGAATGTGAATCCTGACGCAGGAAGCATCTTGTTTTAGATTCAGTTATTATTATTATTTTTTAAAATCTCTTCTTAATTTGGGCATAAGGGTATGCAAACTTTTGCCCTAAGCAGTTTCTTGCACTCTCCCTGCACATTTTAAAGAGAAATAAAAAGAACATTGCTTTGATAAGATGCTTTCATCCAAAAAAAGAAAAAACACCAACCCACTATTCATTAGCACTTTGCTCTTTCTGGTTGACTTGCTGTAGCATCCCTCCGGCTGATAGAGAGCCTGTCCTGTTTATTTGGATATCAGGGAATAAAATAATGTTTTTTTCTCAAACTGGTATTCTACGCTTTTCCAGGCAGAAGTTATATGTGGATTTGGCGTAAATTGTACTTGAGATTAGATTTTCAGAGCAGATTGCTGTTATTAGCAGGGGGAAAGAGAGGGGGAGAAGTGTGGGGGGGGGGGGGGGGGGGCAAAA
>JAFFST010047459.1:12062-46575 GCA_022414735.1 Noturus placidus
ACACACAGCCGTCTTACTGGGAGGCAATCTATTTTCTTTTCACACAGGGCCGGAGCCGCTCTTAATGCACTGAAGCAAAAGTGCTTGGGTCCGCAACCTTTTACGCCTTCACCTCCTTTATGTGATTGAATAGTTAATAACTCTGATTTGCCTTTGAAAGCACGTGCTGTGGGGCCTGTTCATCTGTCAGGCCCACGTTCTCTCACTCGCGTTCTCCTCAGCTGTCCTCTTCTTACACCATGTGTGACATTTGTACGTTGATCTTTTTTGCCTTTCTGACTTTTAAGGGCCCACTTTATCCAAAACTGGGATAAATGGAAGACCTAGAGTGCTGTAGACTCCATCTTGCGTTCATTTCTCAACTTCCCCTCCCTCTCTCTCTCTCTCTCTCTCTCTCTCTCTCTCTTTCTCTCACACACACACACACACATGCGTCTCATCTCATCAGAGTGTTTGGTGTACTCAGACCCCTGTGTGAATGTGACCCTCCTTAATTGTGCCTCACGCTCATTTGCTCGCACCACATGAGGTCCTGATTGCTTATTTATTCTCCTCAGGGCTCCTCTTGGACATTAGAATGATTGACTCGTTTCATTCAGTGCACATTTATCAAGCTTTATTTGATAAGCCTTGCTTTCCTGGATATCCACAAACGCCTCATTCTCGCACTCTAAAATTCATAACGCACCGTTGCAGACTGTTATTCACACGCCTAATTGTTTCTCCGGCTAATTATATGCGCGCGCGAATAATTTTGCATGCACAAAACCTGTTTATCCCTGGCGGAATTAGCGGGCACAAAAGGGCAAGCATTAGCAAAGCTGCAGGAGTAGTCAAAGAGCCGATAGCATATGCAAAGCTGACCGATAGGACGATAACTTCGGAAAACGTGGCTGGGTCCACGAAGGTTTAAAGATTTTTTTCTTCTTCTTTTAAAACATGGTCATTTATATGCAGCCCTGTTTTTTTTTTTTTTTGTTGTTTTTTTTTTTAAAGATGCATATTTTGTTAATTGACTGTTTGTTTTTTGTTTGTTTGTTTGTTTGTTTGTTTTGCTGCAAGTCTGTGCTAAAGAGAGCTCATTATACCCGAGGAAGCTGATAATCTCCGCTGTGACATTTGACTGTTTGCACTTGTGCCCAGCAGTGACGTGGCTACACAAGGTCCAGAGTCAGGGGCTACACAAGATCCAGAGAGCTGCAGGGAGGTAAAGAGGCAGGGCAGGCTAGCAGAGAAACCAAACCGTGCTGGAAGGGTAGGTCAGGCTGACAGGAACAGGAAAGAGTCGACCAGCATGATGCTGAATGTGATGAGCAGCTCTGAGAGCATAGAGCATGTCCGTATTGTCACGAAAATTGTACTCTATGAACGGCAAAATGTATGTGAACCATAAAGATGTGTTTGCTAAATGTATATTCCAGGTCGCCGAATTCATAGACGATGTGGCTAGATTTATAGATGAGGTATCTGAATTCATGAATTTGTATAAAAGGTTGATAAAAATTCATAGGGGTGTTAAATTTATAGATGAGCTTGCTATGTTCATGCATTTCTATACAAGATTGTCTAAATTCATAGACAAGGTTGCTGGATTGATGAATTTGTACAAGTCTTGTATATTGTGTAAATCATGCACAAAGTTGTTAAATTTACAGATGGGGTTGCTAAATTCATTCATTCCTTTTAGAGGTTTCTAAATTCATAGTCAAGGCTGCAAAATGTTTAGGTGAGGATACTGAATTCCTATAGAATAAAACTTCATAGATGAGGTTAATTAATTCATAGATGAGGTAACTAACTTCATAGATGAGGTAGCTAAGTTCCTATAAAGGGTCGCTAACTTCATAGATGAGGTTGCTTAATTTATAGATGAGGTAACTAAATTTATGTAAAGGGGAGCTAACTTCATAGATGAGGTTGCTTAATTTATAGATGAGGTAGCTAAGTTCCTGTAAAGGGTCGCTAACTTCATAGATGAGGTAACTAACTTCATAGATGAGGTAGCTAAGTTCCTATAAAGGGTCGCTAACTTCATAGATGAGGTTGCTTAATTTATAGATTTCCTATAAAAGGTAGATAATTCATAGATGATCATTTTCCAATGAAAATTCTTCATCTTCGGTTTTTCCTGCCACGTTTCAGATCAGGAATCTTCAGCCCTCCGCGGGAGAACGTGAGCAGGAAGAAGCCTCTGGCAGTGCTGCTGGAGCGGAGCTGAGGTGTGTGTGCAGAGCCACGCCCGGATCCAGTTTCACCGCTGAAGTGACCCGGCGAGTCGCTCGAAGGACCCTACATAGGGCACATGGCTGGGAGTTTCCACCACAGCGCTCACTGAATGTACAACATCTCAGGGTTTCTCTGTCACACTGAGACTCTTTTAAAAGTAATACAGGATTGATGGAGAAAAGATCTGAATAGAACTGATGGAGAATTGGGTTTGTTGATACCGCTGTTTATTTTATAAACCTGTTAAACTTGAATAATATCATGATGCATTATGATCGATGATAAAAGATAATGACGTTTTTCTTTAGCGGCGAAAACGGGCGCGGTTTTCATTTTTCAGAACGGCAGGCGCCCGAGTGTCAGTGTGTGTTAATCATCTCCAAACTTGTTTTGCTTGGAGGTAAGTGAAGACGTGAGCCGTTATTGCAGCTTCCTGCGTGTTTGTTCGCTGCGGTGATATTTAATGTAATATTTTTTTGACATTTGTCATAAAATTTTCTCGGAGACTTCGAGATGAAAACTTTTCAAACCTGGAAGGATTTGAAAACCTTTAGGAAAGGATTTTTTTTTTTTTTTAACGCATCTAGTGTCTGTTGTTACGTCTGATCTTTTTTTGTTTGTTTCTTTGAACATAAATCCAACAGTTTGTATGAAGTTACCGGTGTTTTGTGTGACATTTTATTCGTTCATGT
Source organism: Noturus placidus (assembly GCA_022414735.1). Lineage (NCBI taxonomy): Eukaryota > Metazoa > Chordata > Actinopteri > Siluriformes > Ictaluridae > Noturus > Noturus placidus. The sequence continues at coordinate 14,981 of JAFFST010047459.1, forward strand.
ATCAATGGTTTGTATTTACATTAACGTAACGTCACAACCGCGTCCGAGCCGGGACTGCCCTGTACGCTCAGGCGTAACCGCGTGATCTCCGAGACGTCATCCCAACACGAGGACACCGTCCGGCAACATTCTCTCTCACCCAGCATTCAATACACAACACTTAAGGTGTCTCGGAAAAGTAAAGAACGCCAATAATTGTTATTAATGCCCTGAAATTTCCCAAAGCACAGTGTTTAAGGCTAATTCAGTCCTTCTGGGCTACTGTCAATCCTGGACACTTACTGTGACTTTAAATACTACTTCCGAATAATAATAGTAACTATTATTATTGTTATAATGCATCCATCTTAAATTTGATGGTGAGTGACCTATTACGACGTTATTCCATTAGTCATAAGAATAAAACACTTCAGGATGTGCTCTTATAGGAAAATAATCAACGATCATTAAAAGCGTACACTTTACAGATAAGGTGAAGTTACAGCTTTACCGCCGACTCTTACAAAGCGCTGACACTGAAGACTCCTTAAATAAACGTCTCCTTACAGATTGACATCCTTTGATCTGTTTCTATACGGTGAAAATGTAACACGGTCTTCAAAATAAACTGGACGGACAGACGGACATGCCCCAACCCCCGACCGACTGACCTGGTAGTAGGGACTTCAGTGGCGTGAATTTTGGAAGAGCGTTCTGGATGCGTTTGTACTTTGTAGTGGAAATCGCTTACCTACTCAGTCAGTATATTATCTTCTAGTTAATAGGTCTCGATCTGAACCTGACTAGCCAATGAGAGTAAATCACTGTTAAGCCCCGCCTGCACAAACGAAAAGATTAAAAGAACCGTGTTCATAAGCCACGATTAGCAAAAAGGAACGCAGAACGCTGCTTATTCAAAGACCACGCGACATTTTTGCCACAGAGTTCATTGTTTTTCTGGGAAAATTCAATACTTTTGGGCACGAAACCAGGAATTGGGAGTTCAGCAGTGCTGTGGTATAAATGAAAATAATCGTCAGTGCTTTATGAGGTGATTAACAAACTGAGATTCTTCTAGGAGATAATCCAGTCCAACTGAATGAGCTGAGGGTTAGAGGCGGTACCCTGGTGAATTTAGGATTGAACACATTCCATTCTTCTTGATCACTACCCTTAACCAGGTAATCTAGTAGCATCAGACTGGTTCATGTTTTTGCTCATAAATGTATGCGTTTTTTTATTTTATTTTACCATAACCACACGCCTCGTTTGGATTTCTGTGCTCATGAGCAGGTCGTTTAATGGCTGTAGAGAGATCCTGCAGGATCGGTGGTTACACTGCTTTCTAAAACAATCCCATCAAGCGAAAGTCACAGGGACGGAAGAGACGTGCGAGACGAGGATCAGGCTACAGTTATGTCTTGAGCAGACCTCGGATGGAGTCGTGCTGTAATTGGATCCCAGAAGGCTGTTCATTACTGGGAGGTAACAGACAGAGGTATTGTAGATAGAAAGAAAGGCTCGTTATCTTTATCAGGACATTGTTACAAGACCGCAGTTAATTAAAAGTGTAGTTTGTGCTGTTATTAGGTTTGTACGAACATTTGCTGAAGTGTTTGGATGGAGACACACAAACCCTCCTCTAGCTGTACCAAACCGCATCAGAGTCAACAGGCTCGAGCATCTCGGATCCTCTCAGAAGTCCGGTTTTACTCTTAATCCTCCGACTCGCGTCCCCGGTGACACGCGCGCCATTTTAATTCCTTTCATCGCCACAAAGGCCTCCAGCATAAATCGCTTACAGAGCTGACGCCTGCCACCGTCATGCAGTCAAGGGATTTTAGAAATGTCAGCCTGTGCTACAGATTTGTCCCAATTAAACGAGTGCAGGAGACCATTTCCAATCTTCACAAGACCGTCTTTAAAAGAACGACTTCATGAAACCTTGCTCTCGATGTACGGAGGTAGAGAAGTTTTAACCTCTTCTGGCCGAGCCCCGTGTTCCACTAATGCGAAAGGATCCGGACTCGTGTACAACCCAGTCCTACTACTACTGAGGTTTAAATCGGACTCGTCGATCCATACACAATCCATTCATGTTACCAAGTGAACACTTCTTATTGGTGGAGAGACTGAATAACAGCTGAGGGAGAAGTGGAATAAACCACATACCTCATTTCAATTACAAATAAAAATGCACTCGCTACAGACTGCTCGTTTATAATCTGAACAAAACACAAACACAATTTAAATGGTAAACGTTGACATTAAGTGTGGAGATGAGCTTTCTTTGTGTGATCGTGCTGCTAAAGCGTAACGAGTTGCTTTGTTCGCTACTTGGCTGAGTGCATCATGGAAGAGCGACAGGCAGCGATAGAAGTTATGCCTGCAAATTTACTACAGCTCTTTGAGAACAAGTGCTGGTGATCTCAATTGCTTCTGGTCTTCCTCTGTTGTTAAGGGGCGGGGCCAGACAAGACAATGCTTGGCCCCCTTAATTGCTGCTTGCAGCTCTATTTTATCATTTGATTTGATCAAAACGGTGGATTGTTGTAATATTCGTATGACTTTGGATCACAGCCGCTTTAAATGTATACATGTACAGAGATTTTTCTTCCATGATAAAATGTCTTACAACTTTATTGCAATACAACAAGAAAAAAAAAAACAGCATACTCAACGACCATTTAAATTCTTTACATTTATTATGGTTGACAGGGATTTTTTTTTTTCCCAGCAAATTTTTTTTTTACTGCAGATCCAATATTTACAGCTGCTAAAAATAATAATTATTTAAAAAAAAAAAAAAAAGATTGGGGCATCCAGAATCACAGTGGAGCCTTCCGGAGATAGACTCGTCGAAATGGGCTCGTGTTTATTTTTTAATAACATGATCAACTAGTCATCATATCATAAAATGTCTGACCACTGTACTGTTTTAAAACGTTTTATGTCCAGCGTATTTACAACACTGGATACATCTCATGAATAGCATGAAACGACGGAGGCTTTGTCACACTGAAGCGCAAAAACAAAGCTCAGCGTTGGTATAGCGCACTGAGATGAAGCTAAACAGGACAAAAACGGAGCACAATTGAACTTTTTTTTTTTAATAGAAATGTAAAGCAACTATTGGTGCTTTGAAAATACACAAAAAAAAGGCATGTTTTTTTCCTTTTTTTTTATCTATACGCAAACAAGTGTAAAACATGGACAGTAATACACTGGCCCTAAAGACTCGCACACATTAAATGAAATGAAAAAACAGATCTGCAGTAAAACTACAAGCCATGAGGAGACCACCACCACAACCTTTTTCTCTTACTCTTCTCTAATGCAAGTGCTCCTACTGCTGGTGCATGCTGGGATATACACCTTCACCGGCTCTGAAAACAGCAGGACGACACGGTGTGGCCTAAAGGCCGAAGCGTGCAGGAGTTCGCTTTGGAGTCATGGGAACGTCCTCTTTCCTGCCTGGAGTGCAGATCTTTATGGACCTGTCCAGAGAGAAAGAACAAACGATGTAAAACTCAACTTCACCGAGTTAAAGCCTGGTGCCAAATCTATTTATATTAACATTCACCGATAAAGCAAACAACGCCGACATGTTATTCCTTTAACACGGCGGTTTCACTTACCGACCTCCACCATCACTAAAAGATTTACACCTTCGACTAGAACACAACGTCTAGAAATTTGTTTAAAAGTGTTTTGATTTCATCGCAACACACCTGCTTGCGATCTACCCCACGGTACTTAACCCAGAGTAATCGCCGTAGTAATATAAATCACACTCAGTACTACATTACATTTAATCAGTACCATTTTCATTTGTCTGGACCCCTTCTAGTTCTGCCCGCGTACTCGATGCGCTTTTAACAGCGGACATGGTCACAAAGCAGCTGTACGGAAATCCGGACACAAGATTTAAACGCAATTGTTTATTTGAACCGAATCTTTATCTACGTGATCCAGAGTGCGCGTCTCTGTGAGGGCAACAGATGAATGCTCAGGGAAAAAAGAATAGAAATCCTTTTTGTGCCAAACTCATCTAGCTCATCTCGGGTCAGCAAAATCTGTCGAATCGTTCAGCCCTGACGGGGATCTACTGAGGGAGGAATGTGTGGTTAACAGTGCAGTGAAGTATTGCCCCAGTGCTGGAAAGTCTATAATCATTTCTCGGTCATCCTTACACCTTTATTGCTCCTGTTTAACATCTGGAGTTGAATTATTATTATTTTTTTTTTAAATATAAAAGTTCAGCAGCTGCCCTTAAAAGTCAATTTAATTTAAATGGCCCTTAAGCTGCTGTGCTTGGTGTACACCACGCGTTCGGATTCTGGCAGCTCCGCTAAACACAGATATCTTATTTAAATCCCCATGATGTCCAAGAGCGAGACAGCGAGCGCTACGTTAATTAGCACATCCTGCAGTCACGGAAATCAAAACTCAAATCTACCTCCTTTAACGCGATCGTCGCCGTCGCCAGCCGGCTTCGATTTAGAGATAAAAACCTACTGATTAATTAATAACGTGTCATCTTAACAAAAAAAATAATCATCACTCAATCTCTTCCCTTTGTGGCACTGGCAGATGTGTGTGAAATTAATTTCTCGGATTAATCGGAAAATTAAGTCGGGCTCGTCTTCTGTGCCGCAGCGTTACCGCTACAGTAATGGAGGTCAGCCAGGAGTCACTATCATTTCTGTTCCTCTCGGGCAGGGGGAGAGAGAGAGAGAGAGAGAGAGAGAGAGAGAGAGATTGCAAGGCTGGACGGAGCCTGAGGAAAAGGTCTGATAATAGTCCAGCGCTGCAGAATTTGGGCTGATATCGAAACGGGAAGATTCGGAAAGCAAGCGAGAGCAGACGGTGTATACAGCTAATGAGAAAGTGAACGAGTGCAGCGTACGAATGCCAGTACCGTGTGCTACCCAGTGTGTTCCTCTTCTCCTGCTCATCTCTCCTCGCTCGCAGCTGCTGTTCAGCCAGAGACATCTCCTCCTCCATGTTGGAGATCTCCTCCTTCGCTCTCCGTCGATTCTCCTGAGGAAACAAAAAAAAACCAGAAATAAAAAGTTAAAATATCTCATCCGATTTATGGCAGCATTACAGAAAAAAAATCAATTCAATCCTGAACGACTCGCATATTAATCTTTACAATTAATATCATCTTCAAAAGGCATTCGAGGAGATTAACTTTTAAAAATGTAAACTTTTTATTTGAATTCTAGTTAATTGTTTCCTACATTCCCAGAGCGGTGTCATAAAAAGCCAATTGATCACGATATCGATATTATATCGGCACTTCATAGAGAGACACTATAAACACCGCTATTGTGGTAAAATTGTGTCATGGCATTTAACCTAGCTTTAACTCAGCCATTTCTGGCAGAAAGCTTTGCTTTGTTCATGTTCAGCATTAAAGCGAACTAAACTCTAAAGTCTTAACGTTAAAGCAGTACAGCTCAATATTAGCTCGGAAAAGCTACGCTAACAGATACGAGCAGAAAGACGCCGATCGTCGGATCGTACCTGTCGACTCTTTCCTGCATGTTTGATGCTGTAGAACATGGGGCCGAGCTCCGCCAGCCACTCTCCATCCACCGCCGTCACACACTGCATGTACTCCTGCAACACACACACACGACAAGTTTACATCACACCAAACAAAACGGCGACGACACAAACTCAGTTTCACATTTTTATATACAATTGGCATACACTCTTACAGAGCTTTATGTTCTCGATCATGTGATTGCTCTACCGCAAGGATCTAAGGCGGCTTTAAAAGAACACAGACGACGACGTTATAGGATGTCAGACGGTTTGGAAACACTACGCGTCACAAACTCGACATTTAATATAAAAAAACTGACTTGACGGACTTTCTGCGCTATGTCAAGTCAGTTATTTACGGTCGTGCGCTTGTGAGTTTTCATAATGGCCTTGTAATTCGATGCACCGTCTCGTTCAGCCTCTTTTTCTGCTGTGACTGAACAATCTGCCCTCAGGGATCAAGAAAGCAATCAAGGAATCAATTCACGTAGCCATGAATACGCCAAAAGCTACAATGAGGCATTAGAGAGAGAGCATTACCTTGGTGGTCATGACCAGCTCGTGGTAGGTGATGTAATCGGGGGTGTAGCCCATGCCGAAGAGAGAGCTGGTGGGGTGGAGGTGACACGGCATCCCCGTGCGCACATTCACGTACTCCCCTATACCCTGCAAACACACACATTACACAACATGTACACTTCTAAAAGAATCCGCCTGTGCTCACGGTTTCACCAAGATGTCGGACTTTTAAAATGAAATGCCGGTTGTTTCACACACCAAGAAAATATCCTACTGCATAAGCCAGGAATTCTAGGGGTGCCAATAATTATAGCACGGTTTTGTTCAAATATAAAACTTTTGGATTGGGGGTGGGGACATGGGGGTTGCGGTGGACTTTGAGAATATTTAGCACAATGTCAAACGGTAAATATAACCTCCCTCCCCAATCCCATTTACTAAAGGTGCCAATAATTTTGGATCGGACTCATTTTGAGAGTCATCTGAACGTCAGATGCTGATGATGATGTGAAACGCACCTTCAGCTTAGCCGCCTGGTGGAAATAAGCAGCGCAGATGCACTTCCTGATCACATCCCAGTCAGAGCCACAGGAAGTCAGGTTCATCTTCTGCTGCACCATGATGTCCTTCAGCTGAGCTCGTACCTCCCGTACCTGTAACACACACACACACACACACACACGTTCACCAAGACAGAACGAGAGAACGCCTTGATGATCTACCTGACAGGTGATTACGAGTCTACCTTGCGCATGGCCTTGGTGTGGATGAAGTGCTCATTGCACCAGATGCTGGAATAATTGTTGTTCTTCCACTGCAGGTAGACGTTGAGGTAGGTCAGGTGATCGCTCTCGGGTACAGCGAACTTCTCCCTCACCTGGTCGCTCTCCTCCTCTCGGCCCTGACGGGAGAAACACAACGCATCGTATCCACATCTAGAGATCTAGCCTGATGTTTTAAATTCAAGTAAAAGGTGCAGAGCCAATCTTTTTTTTTATTATTATGATCCGGTGACATTTCAAAGCAGTGAAAATAATTGATGCACTCTGGAGTTTTTTGGTTTTGTTATGAGAATGAGAAAAGTGAAAGGAAACCTTCGGCCTGTAGAAGATGGTCGGCACAGACAACATGGAGACGACGATGAGGATGTCGGCGCTGCAGCCCATGTCACAGGACACGATCAGCATCTTAGACAGAGCTGGGTCTAAAGGAAACTCCACCATGAGACGACCCGTCGGTGTCAGAGAACCTGAGAGAGAGAGACAGCCAAAGAGAGAGAGAAACAGATGGACGGACAAAGAGAGAGACACATAGAGGGAGAGAGATACAGAAAGAGAGAGAGACAGCCAAAGAGTGAGAGAGAGAGAGAGACAAAGAGAGAGAGACAGATGGGCAGAGAGAGAGAGAGAGACAGACAGACAGAGAGAGCGAGAGAGACACACAGAGACAACGAGAGAGACATAAACAGACAAAGAGAGAGAGAGGCCTGTCACGTTAACTAATTAAATAATTAATCACTTTGTATAGCGCTTTTTACAATGGACATTGTCTCAAATCAGCTTTACAGAAATATCATTTTTACATTTACAAGCGACTTACTAATGAGACACACTCACACACCAATGGGAGCAGAGCTGCATGCAAGGTGCTAGCTTGCCATCGAGGGCAACTTAGGGTTCAGTGTCTTGCCCAAGGACACTTCGGCATGGGATCACCCGGGCCGGGATTCCAACCACCAACCCTACGATTAGTGGATTAGTGGACAACCCGCTCTACCCACTGAGACACAGCCGCCCTGCCTAGCGGATGATATATCGTCCCAGAAATAATTGCGATAAACGATAGTCATTTTAAGAGCAGTTTATGCCGCTGATATATACAACATACAATGATAATAGCAGAGCGATGAACTTTTAATTCTTAAGAATATTCAGACATTAGAATATCAAAAAAGGCAAAACATCCTAAACAAATGAAACAAATAAAATAAAAAGGTAAATAAAAAGGACTAATACAATATTGTGAATTGTTTGTCTTAGTGCGTTGTTATGGAAACGGCGTATTCACGACGTGACTTGTACTGAACTTCATGTTCACTCGTGGTGTCATGTTGTAATATTAGAGGTTTGTGTTGTGTGTAAAAGTCGGATTAATCCCGTGTGTGTATCGGAAGCGTTCGGGTGAGTTCATTAACCCGCTAGTGAAGCGCTCACACGGTTCCATCCCTCAGATCACTGACTACGACAAGACGATAACGTAATGATCATGACACGCCTTTATCCTTAATCAAAAACACGTCACTCCCACGACTCGCGTCGTTCTTACCCGTGTTGTCCAGAGCGCCGAGGATCCACAGCTGGTACATGGAGTTGAGCATGTTGTCTTCAGGTGGAGGATCCATGAAGTGGAAGAGTAGGAGGTCCTGCACACCCAGAGACTTCAGCAGCAGCACCACGTTAGCCAGGTTCGTGCGCTGGATCTCAGGGATGGTGGTGGTCAACATCTCGTTCTTGAAGGCGCTCTGAGTGTATAACCTGCACGTGACCGGGGGGGGGCAAAGGTGTTACAGGACTTGTGCAGAATGAACATACGTGAATATGCTAATATGCTGAGGACACACCCATGTCCTCCTGCCAACTTTAATCCAACATCACCGATATTAGCTATTTTAGCTAGCCAGCCACAGTCACTCATCCAGTTTATCATCCAGGGTGTGTGGGTTAAATTTTCCAGCCAACACACGCGCACACACACACACGCGCACGCGAGCACACACCTGACTGACTTCTCAGTCTGGCTTTCAGCTCAGTCCTACTCTCTTCAGTTCTATGCTTTAGAAGTCAAAAGTCTAATGCAGCTACGTCTGGTGTGCGTCTTACCTGTAGCATTGACCCGGCCCAGTTCTCCCAGCTCGGCCCGCGCGCTGGTTAGCGTTAGCCTGGCTGATGGGATAAACCTGCAGCGCATCCATACCTATACGCGGGTTGAACACCTGAACAAACGGATATCAAAAACCGACACTTAAGAGAGACTGCAGCGTTGTACGTCACACACGTTTTCAGCTAAAACACTGAAGTCTCGTCATCAAAACGGACAAAAATCACAGCCGTCGAATACCTTGAGTTTGCAGTATCCAGCATCCACAACAAACATGATGCCGTCTACAGTCAGAGACGTCTCGGCGATGTTGGTGGCCACGATGCATTTCCTGACTCCGTCTGGAGCCTGAGACACAAATGGTGACAAAGCTCACAAACCTGCTAGCGGCGTGGCGCTGTACAGGAACGACAGCAGGATATACACACATACTAACGCTCAAAAGTTTAGACGCGCTCATTTTTTATCTTTAATTTTTCCATGCAGGTAATGAAAAGGAGATCAGAGTCTCGTCGTCTTTTTTTTGCATCCCTTAAGATTTTTGACCAAATTCAATAATAATGTACACGGTATATGTCGGACACGCAGTTACGACTACGTGTTTTTACCTTCTAAGGTGCAGAACATGTCGAGCCTTAACAGTACAAGAAAAGGACTGAACGAAGCAGATCTACAATCTAGAACACTGCAAGGGTAGTGCAAGTATTGCTTCATATTTGTTTCTGTTCTATCTGCAGGTGGAAGGAAGGAAGGTGGAGCTGATTATGGTACCTTCTGGAAGATCTTTGCCTGCAGGTCTGAGGGCAGCTGGGAGTAAATGGGCAGGACTGCCAGTGCAGGAGCGTTCTCCAGCTCTTCCAATCTCTCCACAATCTGATCCGACGTCACCTACGGCGAGACACGGGCTTCAAAATACGGTCCTACAGCTGCGTTTCCGTGCAGTTATATCGCAAGCGCTCACAATAGTTTAAGATTTCTCAATCTAAAAACTCTATTCTTCATCTTGGTAATATTTCACCTCGATGTCCTCCTGGCCAGGCATGAAGATGAGAATATCTCCCGCCATGCCGCTGAGGTGGATCTGCAAGGCCTGCTTCACTGCAGCTTCCACGTAATCCTCCTGAGGAGTCTACACACACACACACACACACACACACACACACACAGCTTTAGAAACACCCTCCAAGCTTTAAAAAAAAAAAAAAAAAAAAAACCACCTCCATTAGAGATCAAAAGAGAGAGGAACACATCTTACCTTACTGAACAGGATGTCCACAGGGAATGTCCTTCCAGGAATGTTAAAGATGGGAACGTTTCCGAAGAACGCCGCGAATTTGTCCGAGTCCATGGTAGCTGACGTGACGATGAGTTTCAAGTCAGAGCGTCTGGACACGACCTATTAAAAAGGAGGTAAATACAAGAAGTAGTGCTAGTCATTTAGTGTCGGACATTTTATCCTCATTTTATTTTATTCCCGGTGAAAATGATTACACTCAAAGATTTGAGTTATCGTTTCAGCGACAGAATTAAACACCAACTCCCAGGATGCTCTGGGGAAAGGTGGGGGTATTTTGTACCGACCTCGCGGAGCAGGCCGAACAGCACGTCCGTGTTGAGCGAGCGCTCGTGCGCTTCGTCCATGATGACGGCACTGTAGTGGTCCAGATCAGACTCGCGCAGAGACTCTCTCAGCAGGATCCCGTCCGTCATGTACTTAATAATCGTCTTCTCCGACGTGCAGTCCTCGAAGCGGATGGCGTAACCGACCTACACGCAAGTGTACGGATGATAGAGTATACATATAATATGAATTATGTACATATCCTATAGCATCATTCTCAATAAAAACTGCCCTGGGTCTATGAATAAGCATGAACATCCTAAAAAGGGACCGGTCATGCAAAAAAAAAAAAAAAAACAGATGAATGGATCTGCATTTTTTCTAAGCAGACATGTAATTCTCACTTTGTCCTCCAGGTGTCAGTGTTGATCTATAAAATAATCCCTGTGGTGATTGTGGCATTTACATTATCTGAAAGAACAGTTTCTTTTCCCTTTTTCAGGGAAAACAAGACTATAAATTCTATTTCGGAAAATCGATGAACTCTTCCTGTACGTCGTCTTGCAATAAGGACGGACAACATGGTAAAAATATACAAAACAATATACAGAGCGTTTACGGGCTTTGACGGCAGTTTCACGTAGAGCGCGTTTAGTAAAAAACGAAGCTCACCTCCTCTCCCAGGTTGCTGCTCATCTCCTCGCTCACTCGCTTGGCCACGCTCATAGCTGCAACTCTGCGCGGCTGCGTGCATCCCACCATGCCGTAGCTGGTGTAGCCGTCCTCGTGTAGGTACTGCGTGAGCTGCGTGGTCTTCCCGCTGCCCGTCTCACCCACCACGATCACAATACTGTTGTCTCTGCGCCATGACGTAAACAAAAACGTAAAAAATAAATAAAAACAGACGCCAGACGAAGCGTTAAACAAACCACTACACGTTTTGGTGTAAGCGTTGTTACTACTGTTAGAAACGATAGAGTGTTAAAACAAGGGGGCGTGGCTAGAAACATGTGACCTACAGTAAAGATCTAAATACCTGATGATGTTGAGCAACTCCTGGCGAACGGCGAAGATGGGAAGATACTGTCTCTGCTCCAGGAGAGTCTTCCTCTTAGCAAACTCACTGCTGGCTACGTTCTTCTCCTTCATGTGTTCAGCAAACTTCTGCTCCGTCCTACAGAGAGGAGAGAGCAAAAACGCTTAACCGTCAAAACAACGATGAAATACGGATTCGTTCCTGCGCCGATCGGTAAAGCCGTCTCGAAGTTTCCGAGAGCGTGTGGTGAACACGTACTTGTAATCCACAGCCCCGTCCTCGCCGACAGGCTTAGCGCCAGAGCCGTCTTCCTCTTTCTTGATGCCCATGATGTCTCCCAGTTTGGTCCCGGCGAGCTCCCAGTGTTTGTGCTGAGCCTGGTCCAGTAAACAGAGTGAGAGAGAAACGTGACGCCCGCGTCAGTTCACACGTTTACTGTGCGATAGCGTACGAATAGGACTCCGTAGAAATAAATATTTTTACCATTTTAAAGCAAAACTTAAACATCAAACCAGCTGTGAATAAATTAATTAAAATAAAAACCTTGTTTAAGTCATAATATCACAGTAAAAGAATGCAAATTATTTATGCAAATTATCGAGACAGGAAAGCAATTTCGCTTTTTTTTTTTTAAGTTAAGGACATTATATCTGTTATTGTGCGCAATGTACTCCGGCTCTAATTGACTTTTTATATCCCTATGGTTTACTTTATTAGATGGTTAGTAGTAATATTGATCTCAGCACGGCTAGGACAGGCACGCCTTTTAAGATTTATATATTGCCCTGGAGTCTTATGCCTGTTGTTGGGTTTTATAATATTTATACAACAAGCACTAGTTAGTGTAGCCATCATGAGCCGATGTAAAGGGGGGGGGGGCTGTCAAAATGACTCATGTGTAAATGAACCAAATGTAAAATTACATATAAATGAATCATATATTAAAAAAAACATGATTCTGTATTGTTATATTTTGTTGTACTCTGAAAAGTGTATGAGAATCAATAAAAAATTGTTATGGATTTGAGAACATAAAAAAATAAATAAATAAAATCGTAGCCACAAAGCATTTCAAAGAGCATGAATTAAAATGGTCGCAATTTGTAACACTTTAAAAGGCAAGCGATTTCGCCTTTACAGCCATGAACTAATCCCTAATGCACATGTTAGTGATTATTATCCAGATCTTTTTAAGTTAGAAAGCTCCATGTAACAGGACCTTAAATATTAGAGGAATATGCAAATCGATAATAATAATAATAATATCGAAGAATGTCAATAACAACAACAACAACAAAAAATGATCTGATGGCTTTAAAATTACACACGGAACGATGCAAGATAAACCAAACCAAGCACGAGTAAAGCGTAGAGATCCGTAAGAGCTGAAGCGAGACATCACCTTCTTGCGCTCCTTCTGCTCTCTGTGTTTGCGCACCAGCTGGCTGCCTTTGCGTGAGATGATGGCCATGTCGGAAGTGGCGTCTTTCACCGGAATGACCGGCTCGGGCTGGGAAAAACGGAAATAAATGTCGGTTATACTATTGTATAGCACTTAAAAATCACACACATTGTAAATAAATATTTCCCTCAGAGTCGCCCGTTTTAAATAATGTTTCTTTTGTAAATAAAATGTTAGTTTTCTAATGAAAGAAATGAAAACGTCGGCGCGACTATATTTCTAACTTCGAGGCAGATTTCACACGTTTAATCATACACCTTCAGATCAAAAAGATTTTAAGTAATCATGCGAAAGGTTTCAGTCGAGTGTCCACAAACTGAGTGTAAATGGTACACTTATATAGCGCTTTTATCCATAGTGCTTTACACTGTGTCTCATTCACCCATTCACACACACCAATGGGAGCAGAGCTGCCATGCAAGGCGCCAACTTTCCATCAGGGGCAACTTAGGGTTCAGTGTCTCGCCCAAGGACACTTCGGTATGTGGAATCACACGGGCCGGGAATCGAACCACCAACCCTACGATTAGTGGACAACCCGCTCTACCGACTGATCCACAGCCACCCATATATTTGTATATTCAGTATTTTGTTTCATTATTAAATATAGGAAAGATATATATGCAAACTCATCTTTATATATTCAACTGGGTCATTAAATAATAAAGACCGAAACGTTCATTCATTAGGGCGTGATTTATTACACGTTACGTCGAACCACAGTAACTGTCCGAAAAACAGAAAGTGATGTTTCGTCTGACGTCAAGTAAAGTGGCAAGTTCTAAGCAGAGTTTTACACACACACACAGAAAATTGTTTCTCAGCAGGACCAAGCATTAATTATCCATGGATCCGCTTCATGTGGACTTGCTCACAGTCTTAGAAAATGTGTCGAATTAACCGGACCACAAACAGAGTTTAGTGGCATTAAGGAACTTGGCGAGGGTTTAATTAATAAGCTAGAAGTCACTTAAAGACAAACTTCACATTGAGGTCATTTAGAAACAGTGATTAAGAATAAACGTGTTAATTATGGCTGCATGGAACAACGAAATGCTAAACTGGCTTCTCATTTTAATAGCAAGCGGATCTGTTGGAGTAAGAAGAAGGAGAAGAAGATGATGAAGGAGGAAGAGGAGAAGGGGCGGAGAAGGAGAAGAGAAGAAGGGGGAGAGGAAGAGGAGAAGGTGAAGAAGGAGAAGAGGAAGAGGACAGGGTGAAGAAGAGAAGGAAAGAAAAAGAAGGAGTAGGAGGAGAAGGAGGAAGAGGAGAAGAAGGAGAAGAAGAAGGAGAAGGAGGAAGAGGAGAAGAAGAAGGAAGGGGAGAAGAAGGAGTAGAAGAAGGAGGAAGAGGAGGAGAAGGAGAAGAAGAAGGAAGGAGAGGAGGGGAAGAAGGAGGAAGAGGAGAAGAAGGAGTAGGAGGAGAAGAAGGAGTAGAAGAAAGAGGGAGAGGAGGAGAAGAAGGAGAACAGGAGGAGAAGGACAAGGAGGAAGAGGAGGAGAAGAAGGAGAACAGGAGGAGAAGGACAAGGAGGAAGAGGAGGAGAAGGAGGAAGAGGAGAAGAAGGAGGAAGAGGAGAAGAAGGAAGAGGAGAAGGAGGAAGAGGAGGAGGAGAAGAAGGAGGAAGAGGAGGAGAAGAAGAAGAAGGAAGAGGAGGAGAAGGAGGAAGAGGAGGAGAAGGAGAAGGAAGAAAAGGAGGAAGAGGAGGAGGAGAAGAAGGAGGAAGAAAAGGAGGAAGAGGAGGAGGAGAAGGAGGAGAGGCTGTGGCTCAGTCGGTAGAGCGGGTTGTCCACTAATCCACTAATCGTAGGGTTGGTGGTTCGAATCCCGGCCCGGGTGATCCCATGCCGAAGTGTCCTTGGGCAAGACACTGAACCCTAAGTTGCCCCCGATGGCAAGCTAGCACCTTGCATGCAGCTCTGCTACCATTGGTGTGTGAGTGTGTCTCATTTGTAAGTCGCTTTGGATAAAAGCGTCTGCTAAATGAATAAATGTAAATAAATGTAAGGAGGAGGAGGAGAAGGTGAAGAAGAAGGAGGAGATGAAGATGAAGGAGAAGGAGAAGATGAAGAAGAAGGAGGAGGAGAAGATGATGAAGGAGAAGATGAAGAAAAAGGAGGAGGAGAAGATGAAGAAGAAGGAGGAGGAGAAGATGATGAAGGAGAAGATGAAGAAAAAGGAGGAGGAGAAGATGAAGAAGAAGGAAGAGAAGATGAAGAAGGAAGAGGAGAAGATGAAGAAGGAGGAAGAGAAGAAGAAGAAGGAAGAGAAGATGAAGAAGAAGGAAGAGGAGAAGAAAAGTACTGAAACTTACCTGCTTGGTGAAGACAATTCTGCCATCTAGGAAAGGAGGGACGAGGTTGTGGACGAGCAGGTGGACCCTTGCTGCGTTGTCTTCTTCAAAGTCCTCGTCCACTTCCAAGCGCTGCACCACACCACTGGTCAACATGCGGTTCGTCTCCCAGCGTTCATTGTCCTAAAGAGATATTTGTTCAATTACCTTCAAGTCTATTTTCTTTTGTATTGAACCTTTAACAAGCTGCAGCTGTGCACCTATCCGGATGTAGGTTTAGATCTTTAGGCATAGATGTAGAGGACGCTGGAAGGAACCAGAACCCGTCCACTTCTGGGTGACTGGCCAAATAGCTGGGTTATCCACCTCTCAGACATCATGACAACATGGGGGCATGCACGCAGGGTTCTACTTCACAAAACCTGATTTTTACTAGTCGCTTTTGTTGGCGTGAAAAGATGTTTTAACAGCGTTGGAAGTTTATATTTCAGCCCAAGTTTACTAACACGATAAGAACATCGAGACAAACAAAGACAAACCAGACACCTGACTTCTCTAATACGTCATGTCTCATCACTAATCATGTGGAAATGATTCTTACAGATCTTCTACATATATACACACGCACGCACACAGTATCTCAAAAAGTAAGTACACCCCTTAAAGTGTCATTTCTTCAGTGTTGTACATGAAAAGATATCAAATATTTACACACATGTGAGGGGTGTACTCACTTGAGATACTGTATATATATATATATATATATATATATATACACACACACACACACACACACACACACACACAGACAGAGAGAGAGAGAGAGTGACCGATAGAAAGAGAGGGAGATGGATAGAGAGAGGTAGATAGATAGATGGATGGAGGGAGAGATAGAGAGAGAGCAATAGATAAAATTCAGGAGACCAGCCATACAAACATGAACAACCTTGCTCGTGTTTAGAGAACGCGTTTAGATTGGAGCTCCGGGTCGAACGGATTGCGGTATAAGGAGTCCCGGGATGAGCGCAGGACCGGTCTTTACGTTTGCAGCAGCAGTACAGAACCAAGACCCAGACTTTTGAGAGAAGTTTGTTAAAGTGTACCTCGTTGATCTGCCGTCTCTGTGCCGAAATGCGTTTCTGGGTCTGCTTCTGCAAAATCTGCTCTCTCTTCTTCACATACTCGTCCGAGCTGGAAGTCAGAGGATTGTGGAATTCGTCGTAGCCCTCGTCCATCATGTACCAGTCTCTGTCTGCTTGCTGTGGAAGTTTAAAAAGGCTTCATGTACAAACGATTGACTAGGATTACAGTTTAAAGGGGAACGGAATCAAGGGCGCACACCGACCTTCTGGTCTTCTTCCCACTGCTCCTTCTCGTCTTCGTTATCGAAACTGATGCCGTCCTCGCCGCCCTCCTTTTTACCTATGGCACACAGCGGTACAATTAAACATTCCATCCTTAAATCTACCTTCACTTACTTATTTATACCGAATTCTCAAATCAGGAGGGGTGTAGACTCCTTTTCTATGACCGGTTTATATCAAAGCACTCATTATCATTGTCGTTTCCATAGAAACGACTCGCACACAGGGACTTTTACGGCAGATGCGCCACACGAAATGTATTTTTTTTTTATCTATTCATGAGCATAAATGTTATGGATATTACATTTACATTTATTCATTTAGCAGACGCTTTTATCCAGTGACGGTTTCTGTACGGTCTCCAGTGCCAGCACTTTGTAATGAGTTTTCCAACATCGTTTGAAGCGGCTATAACGTACACGAGAACAGGAACTGGTTTCGTGGACATTCCGCAACATTAAATGTAAATTTAATTTTTTTTTTAAATACGATGCAACAGTCTGTAATGAAAAATTCTCTTCGGCAGCTGTACGAGCGGAATTAAACACTTCAGGATGTGCTGTTATAGGAATTAACGTCATGGTGGTAACAGTAACGCCATTTCATCACACCACCCCATCGCACACACACACGCACACACCTTTCCCTCTGGACAGACGAGGTGTGGAGCCAAGATGCTTCCTGTCATTGGCCCACTCGTTGTATTTGTACGACGGCGTGGGCAGAGGTGTGTCCTCCGGATAACGAGCTCGCGTTGACCTTGGAAACAAAAACACGACACGCAATCAATCGACACGACATGTTAACAAAAAATAACATCCATTCTTACTCTTCAATAAGGTCATGATTTCTACAAAGCTGAAGAGAATTCTCACTTTTCTCTCCTCTCGCTGTCGCGACCCGAGCGAGAGCTGCGCTCCGAGCGATCGGCCTCGCGGTGCGAGGAGGCTGGAGACGGGCTCTCCCAGTGGGAACGGCGTGAGCTAGCGTAGCCACTGTCGTCTTCATCCCAACTGGAGGCAGACGGTGTCAGAGCGTCTGCGAATGACACGACAATAAATAACTCGGGTTGTGGAGAGTCATGAAAAATTAATACATTTAAACATAGCTAAGTGTACTGAAAAATAAACAGCACGCTAATAACTGCACCCAATCATTTGAGTTTTCTTGTTTATTCCTCAAAAGCTGGAATGCTGTTATCGGAAACACCTCATCCAATTATGTTTAGAAGAAGTCGGAGTGATTCGCTGACCTCTGGGCCGGTTGCGGGGAGTTTGAGGGTCGTCCCTGCGACTCCCGCGGCTGATGCGCTCAGACCAGCCGTCTCTTTGCGAGCGCTCGCTCCTCACGCTGCCGTCCGAGTGCTCCGAGCGGCTGCTGCTGGACCCCCGACCGTGGTCCCGTTCATCTGCACCAACAACATGAAATGAGAGAGAGAGAGAGAGAAGCGGAGAGTGTGAGGAAGGGACGAAGAGAGAGGGAGAGCAGAAGAGGAGTGTAAAGGAAGGGGGTATGGAGGGAGAAAGGGAGAGAGCGGGATGGAGGGGAAGAGGGGGAGAAAGAAAGAAGGAGAAGGGGAGAGAGAGGAGTGTAGAGGAAGGTAGGTACGGAGGGAGAGGGGCTGGGAGAGTGAGAAAGGGAGAAAAAGAGGGAGGGAGGGAGGGAGGGAGGGGGAGAGGAGAAGGAAGAAAGAGATGGTGGTGGGACAGGGAGAAAAGAAGAGAGGGAAAGGGGAAGGAGTAAGGAAGAAAGAGAGGGAAGGGAGAGAGGAAGGAAGAAAGAAGGAGAGGGGGAGAGAGAGGAGTGTAGAGGAAGGTAGGTATAGAGGGAGGGAAGGAAAGAAGGGAGAGAGGGAGGAACAGAGAACTCAATGGAAGGAGAGACAGGAAGAAAAGAAGGACGTGGTACTCACCTCGATCACTTTTTCGCTCTCTGTCCCTCTCCCGGTTTCTGTCTCTGGATCTCTCTCGGTCTTTGTCTCTGTTTTTGTCCTCTTTAGATGAGGCGTAAACTCCGTGCTCTCGCCGGTCTCTCTCCCGCTGCTGATGCCTCCTGCGGAATTCTTCACTAACGCCGCCGGGGTTTGAGGGAGTTTCTGCCCCTGACGTACGGTAATGCCTGCTGTACCACATCACCATACAGTTATACTTTTCATTTTCGACTCAACTGCGAGAAACAGTGTGTGGTAAATGACTCACCTCTCCTTCTTCCCGTTCCTCTTGTCTTCATCCTCCTCCTCCTCCTCCTCATCATCCTCCTCCTCCTCCTCATCATCATCATCAGACCCAGAGTCACTTTTGCTCTCCTCCCAGTCCCTGTAGGACGACACCTTAGATTTTTTCGCTGTTCGGTCATCAAAGTCCAAGTTCAGCTGCTCCTTCCCTTCCCGCTCTTTGCGTTTCTGAGCAGCAAGAAGATCTAGCCCGAGCAGGGAGGTACGAGGGGCCGGCACTCGGAACACATGCTGCTCCGCCGAAGCGCTTTTCTTCTTCACGATCAGTCCTCCGACCTGCGAGTCCGGCCCGCTGCCCTCTAACCTGTGCACGGACGCGTCGTCCTCCATATCACCAGAGAGGCTGTGATCCTGCAGGGCGATCTGGAAAATTCCACAAAATAAAACCGTCTTAAAGACCGACACAGAGACAGACACTTTTACCATACCATGCTACTCTTGAATTCTTGATTCTAATTGGCTGGAAGGTGTTGATCAACTTTATCCAACAGCCACGGAGTTCACATCAACACACTCCTCCGAATGTTATCGTTTCTATAGAAATGGCTCATTCACCGAGCCTTGGACCTTTCATTACGGACTCAAAATCAGTTAACATTTACGGAAGGAGTCTCCAGTGCCAGCGCTTCTGTAACAGTCAGCGGTAAAGCTGGAACTTCTCCGACGAGTTTTTCATCTTATGGAGATGACTGTTTACAGCTGCTTTAACGTAAGCAAGGACTTTCATCGTGGATGATCCACAAGATTAAACAACTATAAAATGATATGGGGGGAGGGAGGGGGGGGGGTCGTTATTATTGCTGATTAGTTTCCTAGAACAGCATGACACGGAGTGTTTTATTCCTTACACATCACACCAAGGCGTTTTTTATGCGTTATTCATGGTTTTCATGTTAAAGATTGTGCTTTTAATTTTAAAAGCAACAACATTTTTAGAAAAGTGTTGCATAAGTGAAGACAAAACATATCTAGCTGAAGCTTTATATATATATTATTTTTAATTTAAACAAAACAAAAAAAATCCCCGAAAATGATAATAATAATAATAATAATAATAAGTATTATTATTATTATTATAATAATTCATTCACAACAAAGTGCTCATACACTCATTATTTAGTGCCGTAAAAGCAACTTTAACCAAAAAAAGACAAACATTTGTAAAGGGTGCGTATTAAACCCTGCTAACTCCACACATACACACACAGCTGAATGCTAATCGCCCCAAAGCTAATGGACGTATATGAACGTAGCTAGAAGCTAGCATGCTAACCGAAAAGACGAAGCTACATGCTAACACAGCACAGAAAAGCAAAGCCCGAGTGTTTACCTCTGCACTTCCGCTCTCACCGAGACGCCTACGTTAGTGTTGAACACATCACTGCGATCAGACTCAAAGAAGAAAGACCTTTACTGGAAAACACAAGGCGAAATGCGTCAACATCAGGCACAGGAGGACGCCATTACCGACCCACAATGCAACGCTGCGGCTCCGCTTTGTCAAAACTTTATTGGAAGCGAACAAACGACAAACCTCGGTGTGGAAGAGCCGCTGCTAATCCCGTTTGAATTTAAAAATAAGAATGATCATAAATACATGAAATAAAACACATTCGATTCATTTCAAGACGTTTTAAAATCCAACTTCTATGACTAAATATTTTCATAAAATCATGAACGCGCTAGATGAGATTATTTGATGTCTTTTTTTTTTTTTTTATAACGAAACTGCTGATCAAAATCCACATTAGCTAAACATTGTCTTAACTAACACAATTTACATAACAATCAATAGATCATTCACACGTTTTAATCCCGTGTATGAAATAAAAACAAGTCCTGGGATTTATTCTGATTGGTGTGCTCATATTTCTAGTCCTGAATGGAATAAATGGAATTTGCTGGTGGTTTTTAGTTGTTTGTGTATCTCAGGAAGTCTCAGTTAATACACATGTTAATGTGCTTTGTTACACAGAGGCATAGTGGAGAGCTTCATCAGATGGTCTGAGGATCACCAAATTCAGCTCAGCTTCGGCAAGACCAAAGAGCTCCTAGTGGACTTCAGAAATCCCCAACACCTATTACCAAAATAAAGATGGTGGACTTGTAGAAGTTCATGGGAGTGCACATTAACAGCAAACCAGACTGGTCGGAAAACACTGAAGCTCTCTACAGGACAGACTGTTTTTTTTTTTCTAATGAGGCTCAGGTCGTTTGAGGTGGAGGTGGAATTAACGCTGGGGATGCTGATAAACTCAACACATTGGTGAAGAAGGCCAGCTGTGTTGTTGGTCACAATCTGGAGACAGTGGTGGAGAAGAGAATGAGAAATACAATCAGATCCATTCTGGGAAACCGCTCTCATCCATTGTATGCTGAGCTCCGGCAGATGGAGAGCACCTTCAGCCACAGGCTCATCCCCCCCAGGTGCAAGAGGAATGCTTCAGATGTTCCTTTGTGTCGACAGCCATCAGATTGTACAAAACCTATCCACCCCCTCCCTTGACCTTACTTTACTACACTACATATATGCTGCTACACTGTTGTCATATGGGGACCATGTTGTACTATTTGCACTGCTCACACATAGTTATTGTTATATTGTTACTGCCTCATAGTTATTGTTATATGTCTACACTGATTATAACGTATAGCTGCAATATGTATATAGTATTGTGCATGCAATATGTATATATGCGATATGTACTTGGGCTATATGTATAGTGGGACTGTACATTGTTGTTTGTTGATATATATCCATCCATCCATCCATCTTCAACCGCTTACTCCTTTTCAGGGTCACGGGGAACCTGGAGCCTATCCCAGGGAGCATCGGGCACAAGGCGAGGTACACCCTGGACAGGGTGCCAGTCCATGTTTACGCTTATGTCTATACATAGATCTATACATCTTGTATATACTCTTTATATATCCCTGTATTGTTCTCCTTACTATCTCTTTTTTCTTCACCTGTCTTGCTGCTGCGGTGACACCCTAATTTCTCCATCTGGGGATTAATAAATGATTATCTTATCTTATCTTATCTTACAAACCAAAAAAATATAGAATGAAACAGTTAATGTTAATTAAAATGTTAATTATATATTTATATTTGTCCTGAACAGATTATCTGCCCACTGTTCTTCACAAAAATCCTCCAGGTCCTGCACAGTCTTTACATTTTCAGTGCAATTTTTATGATCCCTCTTACATGTTTTTCGTTAATTATTACCATTTAGCAGTTTCTGTAAGGCATGTGTAAACTTCAGCTGTCAAGTAAAAATGTACATGACATTTGTGCATTTTCGTCCTCAACTCATTGAGCTTTAATGAATAAATTTCAAAATGCAAACACATGAAATGTGCATTATGAGTCCGAGTTGAGTCTGCATTACGCTTACAGCAGAATATCAACTTTTTTCATAAACACGTCTTGAATTTCCACTCTTCCAGGTCTGAAACTACGCGGCGTTAACTTCCATATATTTAGCTTGAATATCAGACACAAGGAAACCTGAGAGTAATATTTAACATTAAATATTAATCCAGGATACTTACAAACCACTCATTGTAGTCCAATAAGATGTAAAGATCAGATGATCGTCTCTTCCGTGCAATAAGATGATGACGGCAGTGATTTTAATCAGACTCATCCACAGCTGGAACTAAACACGGGGGAAACAACAGCACCCACATTGAATGAATTTAACTAATGAATTATTAAAATATCAAGAACCACTATATTTATTTAATATTGTCTGTGTTTAAGGTATTTGATATTTTCAGAGTGATTAAAAAGGTCTTCACGCACTCACTTCTATCTATCTATCTATCTATCTATATATATATACATATATATACTGTATATATATATATATATATATATATATATATATATATATATATATATAAAAATAAAATACTGTTGTAAAATCCTGCAACATCCCAATGAAGTATTTCATTTAGATTATGCGGATATATGTTAAATGACAACTTAAGCCAGAGCAAAAACAAACCCTTTTGCAATTATAAAGATGTGTCCATCACTCCTCCTTCAGTTCTTGTCTAAATCTATTATAATACTTTAGATATCAGGTAAAATGATCAAACAGAAAGCAGGATTGTTACATGGATTCTGATTGGTCAGAAGGTGTTAATAGATTTTCTACAATAGTTGTGCAGCTGTTGATTCACTCGTTCGGACACGTTTTCACTTCTACAGTAATAACATTAATAACAGCATGTAAAGCGCGTAATTGTGGATATGGTTACGAGTTTTCTGTAAGGTAAAAAGGTTTATTTAATGCTTAAGGAAGGAGTCTCCAGTGTCAGTGCTTTATAACATCTAGAGGTAAAGCTGTAACTAAGTTTTCTAACCCAGACTCCTTCCGTAAACGTTAAAACTACATCTACAATTATACGTTTTACTTAATTTAACATCATTTTAACATCATGTTGAGCACCTTCCATACACATCTCTCTCAAATGAGCCATTTCTATAGAAACCACAACATCTTACATAAACATCGAAAAAAAAAAAAACACATCGGAAATTCTAATGGTTTCCACTACAAATATCATTACAATTACTGGTCTTTAATGGTATCCATTAGACAGAATATGACAACTTACCAGTAGAGACCCACAGGGACCTTTAGAATTCCAATTATAACACTTCAGGGTGTACTCATACAAAGATAATCACTGATAGTCACTTATTTTTTTTCCTATACTGCACTGTTATTATTTCTAACATGTAACACACACACACACACACACACACACACTACATCGGGTGGGAATATATTTTTAATAGTCTATAATCAGAGCATAAATTACACATCAGTGCTTAGAAACTGGTTAAATAATTCATTTCGCTCCCAACATACAATTCACTGAATTTATTAATTTAAAAAAAAAAGAAAAAAAATCTCCAATCACAACAGAAAGTGTAACTAAGTAACATCAATTACACAACGATTAAACATTTAACCACCACAGGAGACAAGGAATTGAACATGGGATATGGAGAAAACAGGAAGAGGAATGGAACTGCAGGTCTGTGTGCATATATAGAACTTAAAAATGTCCCCTCTGCGATTTTAGCCAACCGTGAACAGGCGTCGAAGCTACACACTACAAGTGCTGGTGATGTTTTAATGGGGGTGGGGCAGAAGAAATTTTATTTTTTTTAATGAAATGCATAGAATATTCAGCACGAGTACAGATTTTATGGACAGCTTGATAGTTTAAAGTATTAAAATGTTTACGTCGTCGTAAATCCGTTTCTCAACAGATGCATGTATAAAAACAAAAACGCATTAAAAACAAAAAGGATTTTTTAAAAGTGTTCATTGCATCACACCTTAAAATGTAGACCTTTGGAATGTAAATGATATCTGGGTGTTTATTCCATCCTTTGAATAAGAATAAATTCATTAATGAGGCTGAATTATGAATGTAATGGAATAATTTGATTATGCTAATTAATGCTAATTTACACGTTCGTGTTTATAGTCAGGGCAGGACCATCATAAACATTCTTCAAATAACGTTTCAATTCAGGCACATCGGCTTAATGCGTTACTCCGTTTATTGATTAATATAACGAGCAACACGTTACATTAAGGTTCCCTTAAATAACAAGTTAAAAATGATTTACTGCATACGTTAATTAACATTCATAAACTATAAGCATTCAGCATTAATATACGCAAGAAAACGTAAAGCAAGTTAACACGTAATGGGTTTGGGGGTTTTTTTTTCCCTTTTAAAAATGTCAATGAAATCCACCTGCATTGACTGTGGATGTGATGCAGGACTACATTTCTACATAAATTAGAAAATAATCAAGCCGTTCATGTAGAGTCCACAACCACTTTCAGAAAATATAAGCTGTAAAATCCACCTCCGAGTCACTTCCTGTAAATTAACAAACTTTTCTGTAGCGCTCCAGACCGTTTGTCGTTCTCGGTCTACGAACGGTCCTCAGAAAATAACAATAAGAACAAACTGAAAAGTAGAAGTGTTTGTTCTGTGCCAGACTCCACTGAACACCTTACATTTTTATAAACTAGTGGGGTTTTTGTGGGAAGATTTTTTTTCCCGCTCTTTGCATCATGCAACAGTTAAGAAATGATATAATAAAATAATAATGATAATAATAATAATAATAATAATAATAATAAATGACATATTTTAGTCCTGCATGTTAAAGTTTTTGGACACTGAAATACTTATCTATTTTAATATTATTTCAGGTATACCATTTCATCCTTAACTCAGTCCATCCATTTAAACCTTATAAATATTTGATATTTAGACAAACACCAGATTCATACATCATGCCAGCGCAGTAGAGAGAACCAAAAACCCCAGAGGAAATACGTTTATAAATAAATAAATAAATGATGCACGAAAGGGGCGTATTAGTGCATGTTCCTAGACGTTAATTATCTCCTGAACTCTATATACGGGTCAAAAAAGTGCGACATAAATTAAGTGCTGGAACACGAGGCGTTGATCAAGATGGAAGATTCTATGGACAGGAAAGTGATTTATTTTTGCAGGAGGGGATGGATAAAAATGGTCATTCGACTCTCTCTCGTATCAAAACTTGCTTTCTAAATTCCTCAAGTCAGAATTTTTTCAGTTAACATTTCGGCACGCTTTAAGAAGCTCATATTGTTTGGTGATAGTATATTCAGGTGCTGATTTATATATATGATTTATAGATATATATATAAAAATATAATTAAGTCGTACGAGTGTTACACACTTCAGTGTTGATGGTGAATTAATGCTGATGTTCAAGGCTCTGATATCGCGATCGATCACGTCACGAAACGTGAGATATACTGAGATACCGCACAGAGATTTTGTTTTTCCCATTAAAACAACAAAGTGATTAGAAGGCAGCTGTATAGAACAGGTATTCAGAATCTTACAGAAAAAAACTGTTATTCTAAGAATTTATGAAAATATTCTTTTCTTGCTCCTATTGCAAGTGAAGCGTTTTATAATTTGTAGACATTAAATTTATTATTTAAAAAAAAAAATAAGACTGTTTGGAAAACTCCTGCCTGTATACCGAGATCTGGATCATGTATCGAATACATTTTAAGAACGATTTAAAAATAATAATCACTGTGGCGATCACTGAATGTTGAACTTGTAGATGTGCCATAAATACCAGGATTTTATTTATTTTATTCCTCACATTTGTATTGGTTTGGCTTTTAATAAACTGACCTGAGACGCTCAACACTACTGTTGTCACACAGCCGTATCAGTGCTGGAACAACAATGATATAAAAAGCATTCATCAAAAACATATACGTGGATTAAATAACGTCAGTAATGATGCAAGTCATTAAGGGAAGCTTAGTGTAAAGGTTTTTGTGTTTTTATTTTACTCAATGTGTATCTAGATATCCAGTTCGATTGCGTAACCTTTGACCGAACCGATTACCTAACGTAGCTCAAGGACGACCTTTAATCGGGGACTTGGGAAAGATCTAAGTCACATGTTTATAAGTTATAATCCTGAAATCCCTCGGCATAACACACCATGTTCAGTCAGAACAGAGAGAGGATAGAAGTGAGGAACAGAAGGACACACACATACATGTTCCTATTCAGTGCTGCATGTGAACCTGCATATGAAAGCAGAAAGTCTGAAAAGGAGCTGGCCCAAACCGAGGCACGGACTGACCTCATCCTGCACTAATCCTCCTCCTCCTAATACATAGAGAAAAACAGGAAACTACATTTTTATTTCAAAAAAAAAAAAAAATTTGTAATTCTGTGATTCCTCGTGTTCCTCATTGGCATGAGAAGGGCAGTGATGGTCAGACATCATGTGAGTGTGAGTGTGAGAGAGAGAGAGAGAGAGAGAGAGAGAGAGAGAGAGTCCAAGGCCTCTGGATGAAAGAGAGCACTTGTTGCGCTAGGCTGGATCCTGATCCAAAACCAACCAGACTGTCACGTACTGCTATGTAACATTGTACCGGTAACGGCTGTGCTGAGACGGTTTCGGGAATCCAGGAGCTGCAGAGTAGTGCTCAAGATGATTTGTGCTCCAACATGTAATAACGATACATGAAGCCTACAACAGCGACCGCTATGGCAGGAATCAGCCAGGTGCTCCACGAACTGAAAAACAGGAGACTGTATGTGTGAGAGAGTGTGAAGGAGAGAGAGAGAGAGAGAGAGAGAGAATGGAAAGAGAGCAATGGAAAGAGAAATATAGAGAGGGAGAGAGAAATAGACCTGGGGAGACAGAGATAGCGAGAGAAGGTGAGAGAAAGAGCACAAGAGGCAAACCAATTAAGAGACCAAAACAGAGTAGTGTGTGACAGAGAGAGAGAAATCACTAATGAAAGAAGACAGAAAGCAATAGCAAGACACAGAAAGAGAGAAATGGTGAGTGAGTGCGAGAGAGTGAGAGAGAGAAACAGATGGAGAAAGAGCATGACGAGAGAAAGAACATAAGAGGTGGTAAAGGAACGGAAGCAAGAGACAAACAGGAAAGAGAGCGAGACAATGTGTAAAAGCTAGAGTAAGACAGCGATGGACAGATAAAAAAAAAAGAGATAGCGACAGACAGACAGTGAGAGAAAGAGCAAGAGACAGAAAAGAGAGACCAAGAAAGAGAGAGACGCAGTGAGAAACTAACAGACCAAGACAGTGAGAATCAGACAGAGAGAAATGGAAAAAGGTAAGAGAAAAGAAAGAGAGACAGACAGACAAAGTTAGAGAGAGACACACACACAAATGGACCGAAGGTGATCATGAGGGACAGACAGACCGAGTGAGTGTGAGCCAGTGAAAAAGTGATGTGAGGGAAAGTGTGTGATACGAACAGATACTGTAGCAACAAAGAGACAGAAAGAAAGAAAGAAAGAAAGAAAGAAAGAAAGAAAGAAAGAGCGAGACAGTCAGTCACAGAAAGAAAAATCCCTGAACCTTGAAAAACAAAAAAAAAAAACAGACAGAATGAGAGGGAGAGAGAGGGAGCGAGAGATATATAGCAAAACACAAAGAAAAACCGAGAGAGAGAAAGATAATCTCTCACCTGGACTCTTTTGAAGTTGTGATATAAACTTCCTAGAGAAAGAAAGACAGACATGTAAAACACCGTTACTGAGAAATAAAGAAACTACAACAAATGAAGTGTCTGTATTTAGCAGGTCATGTCGGAGAACCCGGCATCCATTAAACAGGGCTGGAACATATAGTCCAGCACTTTCCTACCCCAGCTGTAGTGGAGAACACAGATGATAGAGATCGGACTGAGAACATGTGGACGCTGTGCCGCGTTTCTTTACCTTTTCACACGCTTTCTTTCGGTCATCCTACAACAAAAACAGGATCATTACTACGCTGCAAAGAGCACAATCAATCCTCTTTTACACTCCAATTAACAGTGCTGTTTAAATCCATTTTAAATGGACAGTGGAAAATCTGTCTAATCAAATGCTATCGATATGCATGAATAAACCACCAAAATAAACAGAATGAATACTTAAAAAGAATTTAAAAACAAAAAGACAAAAGAGCGTTATAAAATTAGAGCATATATTTTGGTCACTACCTCGTGCAGCTCTCCGATGTAGTACTGCTGGAGCATCTCTCTGGCATCTGTGGAATGGCCGACGTCCTCGAAGCTCTCCGTCGCATCCCCACCTGCCTGCTCCAGGAGCACCTCTTCACCTCCCGGATGCTGTGAAATAAACACGTTTGACTCGCTTAAAACCGATAGTTCCAGCAATCGCTTATCGGTGCTTATAAAAACAAGTTTGTGCTCGTGCATCACCGTCGTGTGTACGTGCTACACAACCGCTGCTTTGGAAAGTTTGATCTTCTTCGAAGGTATTTAATGCAAAAAACTCCCCTGCCTTAGAGGACTTGGAGGTGGCACACTTTTTTTCAGCTGTTACTCGATTATGCCGCTGTCTGACGGTGAGTGAGGTCATCACGTGTATAAAAGGTAAAGCTGACAAACAGTAAACGGAAGAAATTGATTTGAGTCCACTCAACTTTACTCTGGTAAAGTTAGCGGCGTGCCTTTCACGTCGTCATGTGCCATCGCCTAGGAGGCAGCTTACAGGTTTCATATTGTCCCCATAATTGAATTCAGATAGTGGAACCTTCATATATTACATGTAAAGTGAAATAATAAAGAAAAAAAAAAAAATTTGATATGACGTCCGTTTTGTCCTATAGCCTGTTTGTGGTCACATGATTCTGAGGAGGCGCGAAATTCAGATGTAGAACGGGAAGTGAAAAGCAGAACGGACGAGATGAAGGACAGTCCATACTGTCCTGGTTTAGACACTATTACAGGAGAAAGATATAAGCAGAAACGTCACAACACGTGTTGGACGTGATCCTTATGTTACGAAGAGAAGCAAATTTTCGACTGAATTGAAATACTCGCCTGCCATCGAGGCGGTAGATATAAGCAACTACTTTGTCCTCCAGATCTCCTTCTACTCCAGAAAACGAATGCTTTCAAAAGTATTGAGACATAGAACTTTTTTTTGTTAGTGGTTGGGTCAACGTCCTCGGGTTTTTCCAGTCAATTTCTTGTATTTTCCCCCTTTTGGTACAAGGTTTCCCGGTCTGATCGATTTGAGCATCCATAAATGACGCAAAACATAGGCATTTTGAGTTTGTGATGGGGCGGCTGTGGATCAGGTGGTAGACCGGGTTGTCGGTTCGATTCCCCGGCCCATGTGACTCCACATACCGAAGTGTCCTTGGGCAAGACACTGAACCCCAAGTTGCTCCCGATGGCGAGTTGGCACCTTGCATAGCAGCTCTACTACCATTGGTGTGTGTGAGTGTGTGTGCGTGTGTGAATGAGACACAGTGTAAAGCGCTTTGGATAAAAGTGCACCATTTACTTCCTGTGCAGGAAATCACTTCCTGCCCTCCATCTGCATTGGATATTGTAAATGCACAAAGATCCCAGCTTCTGTCTGCAAATATGATGATATACTACTTTTCTGGCAAAAAAAAAAAACAACAAAAAAAAACACCTTTAAGTAACCTAAACCCAAAAGCTGTTTGTGACGGGTTAAACGTACTCAAACAGATTTACTTTAATGTTCTGATTTGTTTTTACTGCTTCAAGAAGTCCTCGCTGAGGTTCCAGCTACTTCATATTAACACTCAGTTTTATTGCTCATTGGAGGTGTTATAGGGTGGCTTAGTGGTTCGCACGTCCGCCTCACACCTCCAGGGTCCGGGGTTCGAGTCCCGCCAGGGCCATGTGTGTGCGGAGTTTGCATGTTCTCCCCGTGTGTCGGGGGTTTCCTCCGGGTACTCCGGTTTCCTCCCCCAGTCCAAAGACATGCATGTTAGGCTGATGGGCGTGTCTAAAGTGTCCGTAGTGTATGAATGTGTGTGAGTGTGTATGTGAGTGTGCCCTGTGATGGACTGGCACCCTGTCCAGGGTGTACCCCGCCTTGTGCCGGATGCTCCTGGGATAGACTCCAGGTTCCCCCGTGACCCTGTAAAGGAGTAAGCGGATGAAGATGGATGGATGGAGGTGTTATAATGCGTTATGAACGCTCATTGTACTGAATTATAAATTATAAGATCAACTGCAGTGCTTTTTTTTCCATACAGACCATCAATATAACCTCTGAAGGCACTGTAGCGTGTTATTAGGTGATTAGACATGTGGCCTTTATAGAAAGCATCGTAATAAAGTTATAGCTTTAGTTCATAAGGCGTTATGAGTCGAGCAGGTAGAGCGCGAGGCCTTGGTCGCGCGCAGGCTAACGAGTTCAGTTAGCATTTAAAGTGACGTTATAGGCGAAGGAAGTTGTCTTGGTAGCGTGCTAGCATGTAAATATGGCGCACCGCAGACTTTTAACGTGAATTCCTCTCACCTCTTCGAGGAAACTCGTAATGTCGTAAACTTTATCGTGGATAATCAGCCACGTGTCTTTGCTCATGTTATGAGCCTGAACCTCCTCGCGCGTGTAACAGTTCACGTCACCATCCCCGGCAGGTAGATGATTTTCATCCTCCGTCTTCGAACTTGTGTTCACGGAATGATTCTCGATGTCTTCCCCCATGTTGGCTGGGCTAGGCTGGGCTAGGCTCCGGTTCCGGTTCCGACACCCGTCAGTTTATATCTAACTAGCGTCGCTACGCGGCTAACCCTCTCAGCTCAAGTGAGTTTCGATTGACACACACAGGAGCAGCTCCTGTTAGAGGTCAGCCAATGAGCGAACAGAACGTCACGCCACAATACACGGCCACCCCGCCCCCCTTCCCCCCTCAATAGTCAATGAGCGACTTTTTCCTTCAATCAATGTAGCCAATCAGAAACAAGCGATGGTCACGAGCCCGTTAAAATACAGGCGAGGGGACAATACGGTTACAAATACGTGTTATTCCCAACACCTTGAGCTTGTGCGCATGCGCGTTGTATTCCGAGCCTGTTCAATCTATTTTAACAATAGAAATTGTCACCAAGCGTGTAAAAGGTTGAAATTATGATGTACCTGGCTTTTTATCTCAAAATCCTGATTCATTATCTCAGAATGCTGAAAAAAATGACATAATTCAAAGTATTTTATACTCACTGATGTCAAAAGTTGAACTCTCTCTCTCTCTGAATATATATATATATATATATATATATATACTTGATATATGAAAATAATAGTTTATATTTAATGTTTAGATTTATATT
>JAFFST010047460.1:8357-18564 GCA_022414735.1 Noturus placidus
ATTTTGTGTTTACTTGTGTTGTCCTTGACTATTGTTTAAATTGGTTTGATGTTCCGAAACACTTAAGTGTGACAAACATGCAAAGGAACAGGAAATGAGGAAGGGGGGAAACACTTTTTCACACCACTGTACATCGCTCTAAGTCTCGAGCATGTGATGTCTCGTTTACATTCAGCTTTGTGAGTCCTGTAAGCCATTTCATTCTTGTCCAACCAACTTTCATCACACACACAGCCGGCGTGTGATAAATGAGTCACTTAACACTTTGGAGTGCACGTCCCCCGCAGTCACCCAGGGTGCTTGCTCATTGTGGTTGATCTCGAGTCAACAGCTGAAGTTAGCAATGGAGGCCAGACTCATATCACATCCTCTCCTTACAGTCATCACACACTGTTGTTCTTTATAGATCTCTTACTGGGTCTGATTATGCCAGTAGGTTTATTAACAACCAAATATGTACATTTTGGTTAAATCAGAGGGAGAGAAAATAATCTAGACATGATTATTTTTCACCCAAAATGTTTGAACGAATGGTAACAGTTTGTCTTTCATCAGAAAAGAATACTGGATTGAATACTGGTCATCAGTGAATAGGTTTATATCTGCATCCTTACAGTTTCTATGTAGAATATATGATTTTGGCAATAATTCAGGTGTTTATTTTTACTTCTCAGTAATTTTGAGTTATAATTATTGGTAATTTAATAAGGGAAAAATTCTGGGGCTACAATAGATTAGTCAGAAAATAATTGGATTTCTTTATAACTACATGACATACGTACCTCTAGTCAATTTGCAACCTGCAAATAAACCCAGCAATGAAGGAATAGTTTGAATTATAATTGAAAGTTTCTGCCACAAAATGGTAAACATGTATTGAAGCTTTTTTTATGGTTTCAGATTTCACATAAGGCTCTTCATGGCATTTGGGGCAGTTGTTCACTATCTGATATTATTTGTACACAGTCTGAAGAATAATGATAGATATCAGATTACATGCCCTGAAAAACCTGATTATTGGACATTTTTGTTTTTTGTCTGAGGAGCTTTAATCCAATTTAAATTATTCCGGTATGCTGTTTACACACATCTTTAAAAGTAAGAATTGGCAAAATCTGATACTTTTGTTATTTTCAATTGTTCTATAATAGTAGAAACACTAACATGTCTATACATCTACAGGTAACTTACATGACTGGGCTTAATCATGCTCCAGTCATTATTATGAAGTGAAGTCAATGCTCCAGTCAAATGTGAAGTGAAGAATAAGTGCTATTAATGTTCGGTTTTACAAAGCTGGAACATGTAACAGTGGTGTCTTTGCAATCCTCAACTCTTAATCTCATCCTTTCTCCACCTGTCTGCCTCTGTCTGCAGACTAAAGATCCAATTATCTCTCCTTTACACCCACCCCATATCTCCTCCTCTACCCTTCTCTGTCCATCACATCCGCTTTCCCACTGATTTCCATTAGCCCTGAGAGCCGAGGAAAAAGGGAACACATCACTGTTTGCACATCTCACCTGTGAAATGTCAGTGTAAAGATGAAAGTGTGGAAATATCCTGCTTTTCAGATATGACTGAAGATAAAGTGTCTTGGTTTGCTGTCTATCTTTTCTATCTTTGTTTCTGCGTGTTTTGTTTCCTGACTTGTAGTGTGGCACGGACACCGTTTTTCCCCTCTTTGTAATATTGATCTAACACTAGAGCATAGAGAAGAGTGCCTTCATGGATCCTTCATGGATAACAGAACAAAAGAATTACTGATTGATCGTACAGCATTGATGCTGCATTAGGCCCAGTTACAACTAGGAAATATTGCATTTGATCACTAAAATAAGGTTAGATGACTTATCAATCCACACCTTCTTAGTAAAATAAATGATAGCTTATGAATAATGTATTGTGCATTCTAATTGGTTGCTTCCAATGGAAAAACAAAACGAACAAACAAACAAACAAAACAAAAAAACACGAAATAATCTGCACCATAAGGGATAATGACTGCTTTTACAAGCAATTTTGCTTTATTACTCTTTGACCTGTAATAACCTACATGCTGATTTGCCATATGTTACCCCCTTTCTCTGGTAGTCCTTAAAAATGCAGATATTTATAAATATCCAATGCTTATATTGTTTGTAATTTATACTTAAGCAAAAAAAAAAACAAAAAAAAAAAAAACTGGAATAAGTATAATTCCGCAATGTTGCATAATTATCTGATTATTTTTCTGCTTGCTGTTAAAACCTAACCATTTTATTACTCAAAAGCACCTCCATAGAACAAGACATATACAATACAAGCTCTCCTTACCCCCTGTCCATCATGCAAAAGAAACATAATTAATTGCATTTTCATTGGTGTGCGATCATGTATGCTTTGTTTACAGATGAAGGGTGGGGTTCATCAGTCACATCTTATTGTGGTGTATCCCCATAAAGGGAACTAAAACTAGGGCAAAGATCACACAGGCTACACACACCGAATGACAAACATAGCACATATAGGTTAAACTGTGACATCAAAACACTTCTAAGTCAAATAGATAGAGAGGAAGTTTAAAGGAAGAGGCATGCAGGACTGACCTGGAAGCGTTTCTTGGACCAGATTTTCTTCATGGTCTGGAGTAATCCTGGTCTTCTGTTGTGTTTGGGGGAGCCCGGGGTTTCTGAGACCTGGGGATTAGCAGTTAAACCTGGCGCTGACCCGATCACATCAATAAAAGCATTACCAGGATCCAGTGTCGATCTGAGAGGAAGTGTGACTTGGGAGAAGAAAATGAGTTGTTCTCAGTTGGCTAGAACAAATGTCATTTTGTTCTGAGAGAACAACATTTTGTAAAAAAAAAGATAAAAAATTCCGTTCTTCTCTCAGAACTTGCGTCCTCCTTCAGTTAAAACTTAAACACGGGATCGCACAAAAGACTGGACCATATTTCAGGTTAGGATACGAGTCAAACTGCAGAGAAGAAAAGATCACAGCTCGGAAAAAAAGAATAATACAAAAAAAAAAAAAAAAAATAGAAACCTTGACAGACGGCACTGCCTGCTCTCCTCTAACGCTCCTGAGAGATTTAATGTTCAGGAGTCCCACTCAAGCTGAGTGGTGTCAAAGCTGGAACTAAACCATCAACACTGAGCACAGAGCTGTGCTGTATAACCAACACAGGAGAGCCTGCTCAGACAATAGCAGCACCAGAGAGAGAGAGAGAGAGAGAGAGAGAGAGAGAGAGAGAGAGCGAGAGAGAGATGAGAGATGAGAGAGGGGGAGGGATAGCATACGTGCAATCCTACCTTGCTTTACAGCGAAAGAGAGAGAGCGCTAAACAGAGAGGGAGAGAATGAGTCAGCCCTAAAGAGAGCATCATGGAGAGATGCAGACTGGCAAAGCATTTCGTTCTTCTGTCTTCATTATTCTTCTTTATACCCCTTCTTTCTCTCCCCTACTTCCACCCCAATTGTGTATCCAAGCAAAGCTCTATATGTGTGTGTGTGTGTGTGTGTGTGTGTGTGTGTGAAAGAGAGAGAGAGAGAGAGAGAGAGAGAGAGAGAGAGAGAGAGAGCGAGAGTGAGAGAGACTTAGCTTTCTCACCCACAGCATGTGTAATATGCTCAGAATCAGTGCCATGACGTCCCAGCAGTCTCTAAGCAATTGTAATGTTTTACTTAAATAGCAATCAACAGTGGCAATTTTTACCAAAGCATCAGGTTTGACATATTTTCCTTCATTTCTCAATGATGAGCACAAACAGGAAAAAAGAACTCGACACTGATTGTTCCACTGAAGGGAACCTTTAAAGGTTCTCTGTAGAACCCCCCATGTCAGAAAAAAATCCATGTAGAACCCTTTTAAGAAGCCATGTCTTTAACTATCCAAAGAA
This sequence comes from Noturus placidus, assembly GCA_022414735.1. Classification (NCBI taxonomy): domain Eukaryota; kingdom Metazoa; phylum Chordata; class Actinopteri; order Siluriformes; family Ictaluridae; genus Noturus; species Noturus placidus. The sequence goes on from JAFFST010047460.1 coordinate 12,241, forward strand.
CCCTTAAAGGATATTTTTTTCTATAGCTATTTATTATAGATATTTTGAGAAGCACTAGAATAAACTCAACACTTTTTTAACTAAATATTGCAGAATATTTATTGCAAACAAATAACTTGCAAATTAATTCTTATGGTGTTGTGCTTTTGGTATTTGATCATCTGTTCGTAGCACAAAGCTTAATGAATACCAGAGAGGTGGGGATCTACCTGAAAATAAATAAATAAATAAAATAATAGACAAAGGGGGGGGGGGGTTGGTCATGGTTCACTAGTGACCTAAGGTATGCATTAAATGGTTAAGGGTTCAGTTTGTTTCAGTGGGAAAACACTTAAATGTTGTATGTAGAACCTGACAACAACAGAATCCCTTGTAAGAGACGATTCAATGTAAAACTCATTAAAAAACAAAAAACATAAGGCCCATTGACTATCCCAAGAACCATTAGTTTTTAGTGTCAGATCTTCATACTCATTTTTACTTTTAGCCATTTTTGTCCTATTTTCCATATTTTTCTTTTAATAAATAAAATATGAAACAAGAAAGAATTCTGCAGTGACAGCATACATGTTGAAAAAAAGATACATCTAAAACCCTTAAGAATTTGTTTTATCTTGTCTGTGTGGGATCTTCTGCGGTGTTCAAATAGGGGGTCCCATAAGCATTAAGGTTCCCCCTATAAGGACCAAAAAAACAGGTCCCCTTGTCTTGAAACTAGAATGCTTCAAACATAGACATTGTCTGTTATTTGTCCCGTTCCATAAGTAATCCAAGTTAGATTTTTACTCTGAACATGCTCAAGTGCACCAGATGATTCAAAATGAGTGGATCCTCATTTTCACCTCACAACCATGGTAAGATGTAATTCTTTTTTTTTAACGATTGTTTGGTACACTTAATTTATTGACATTGAATACACACTTATCTCTGAAAAGTCACTAGGATAGAATTCTAATATGCAAGTAGTCTTTCTTTATCTAACATTATGTTATCTCACTTTCGGACAACTGTAACTAGCCATGATTAGGAGAACATAAACTAAGCACTGAAATAAATAAATAAATATACTTATTTTAATATATATTTATGTTAATAATGATAATAATTATAATAATAATAATAATTATTATTATTATTATTATTATTATTATTATTATTATTATTATTATTATTATATCCATCCATCTTCAACCGCTTACTCCTTTTCAGGCTCATGGGGGAACCTGGAGCCTATCCCAGGGAGCATCGGGCACAAGGCGGGGGCATCGCAGGGCACAATCACACACTACGGACACCAATCAGCCTAACATGCATGTCTTTGGACTGGGGGAGGAAACCGGAGGACCCGGAGGAAACCCCTGACACACGGGGAGAACATGCAAACTCCGCCCTGGCGGGACTCGAACCCCAGAGGTGTGAGGCAGACGTGCTAACCACTAAGCCACCATGTGCCCTGTATATATATATATATATATATGGCTCAGTTGGTAGAGCAGGTTGTCCACTAATCGTAGGGTTGGCGGTTCGATTCCCGGCTCACGTGACTCCACATACCGAAGTGTCCTTGGGCAAGACGCTGAACCCCAAGTTGCTCCTGATGGCAAGTTAGCGCCTTGCATGGCAGCTCTGCTACCATTGGTGTGTGAGTGTTTGTGTGTGAATGGGTGAATGAGACACAGTGTAAAGTGCTATATACGTGCGCCATTTACCATAACCATTATACCATGACCTGAGAGATTATATACACACACATTATATATTTATATCTCAGGTCATGGTATAATTTTGTATATAAATTAGTAAATGGCGCACTTATATAGAGCTTTACACTGTGTCTCATTCACCCATTCAGGTCATGGTATAATTTATTTATTTATTTGATATTGAAAATATAGCAACATCAAAACCTTGGTTAGCAAATTTTGAAATCTAGAAATCTTAAGGCTTCTTTGGTTTGCCACTGTGGAAAATCTTCTGGTTCTCCAGAGTGGAAAGGAAAGGATCTGTATAAAACCTTACAAGTGAGTGCTTTCCAATCAGAGAGAGTTCAGCGTAAAACGCTTTGAGGAAGCAAATAACTAAGCAACAATGTACAGAAGCCTTGAGGAACCCCCATTTTTCAAAAAGTGTAGAGTTTTGTTCCACTTAAATCCAGAAACGTGATGCAAAATTGGAAAGGATTATTTGAAGAACATCAATATGTAACTCTTTTAAAGCTCAATCCTCCTTACTCCCACTCCAACTCATGCTCCTATATTTCCTTTATTTTGTTTCTCTATGAACTTCCCACCACTGTCACATCCAGCCTCAGCTCACGATCTCTACTTTGCTACAGGCTAGTAGATGAGCTGGAGCCCTCTCTCACAGCAGTTTGTACATTCCTTTTGCATTTGTATTCATGCCTCAAATCTTCAAGGCCACGTAAAATAAAATAGTAAAAGCTAATTTAATAGTAAAACCAGGTTACTTACCATGTTACTTTCATTTTGAAAAAATGCAAACGTACTATATGCTAAACTGCTCTTTCTTTTTAAAGCATCTTGCTTGGGTAACTAATGACATGTGTACTGTTTGTCATGTTTTTATTAGTCTTAGAAACAAATTTCAGTCATTTAATGATACATTTTTTTACATAAATTTTTGCAAATTTGAATATTAAAATCATAGATATGATTGAAACTAGATTTTACTTATAAACAAGTCTAAAAAAGCTAATCATTCTGCCTTTATTCACTGCATTTTGATAGTAATTGACCTTCCACATGTGCAAACTATAATTCTTTAATTTTCCTCACAAAATCATAAATAATGAACCAATATTAAATAATGTGCACTGCAAAAAAAAATAAAATCTTGTCATATTTATCTAGTATTTCTTATAATACGATTACCATAAACCAAATATAACTTCAATCTATTTCTACTGTAGATTTTTCTTTAATTATTAATAAACATCTGCAGATCAGACCAAGCGAAACAATCCACAGCAGTACCCCTACGATTGGATACTGTGTGTAGAACAAAGAAAATGAACACATTTAGATGAATAAGCCAAGAAAACATATCCCTGTTTTTCCTCCTAGTCGAGATCTGCTCAGGATGTACGTGTGTAATAGAGAGGGCATATTGGTTTTGCCAATAAAATGCATTCCCATCCTGCAACACTGCTTCCATAGTGTTTAAATATGCCCTGAATTTACACGCTCAGTTTTCCAGCACACACCTGCTGCCTGCTTGAGTGCATCAACGTTCTGCACAGACAACCCACAGGAGAACATTACAACAGAGCAAGGAGAGTGTGAACACATGGGCGCAATGTATAATGAGAACATCCAGTGGAGATAAAATATGGTCAACATTGGGTTTTGCCTCAAACAATTTTAATGTCTTGTTTTGGGTAACTTCCTGGAAAGACCTTTTTTAACTTTGGTACAATAACGAACTCTAGTAATGAAGAATATCTTTAAAGATGAACAAGGCATGAGCTACAAGATATGTTTAAATACTTTGTAGTTAGTCTTATTTTCCATTTAATTGCAGGGTTGTTCGTATTGTCTTGAGCAAGGTGGCACATTTCATTTACGATCAATTTTCTTGTCTTATCTTATGTCATCTTATCCCATTTTTTATCCTAGTCATGGTGGGGCATCAGAGACCTTCACACCCTCTTTCACACCTTTACAATTTAGAGATAATTATGTGAGGTAAATCAAAGCTAGAGAACAAGAAACGCACTTGGAGAACATACGCAGCTCCACACAGACAGTAAGTGGAGCTCAGGATCCGATCCTGGAGCTGTGAGGCATCAACACTGCATGCTGTGCCACCATATGGTTATGTTTTTGCTTTCCAAATGAAATAAATTCAAAACTTTTACTACACCTGTTAATGTTTCATTCAACTTCATACTATATACTTCAGCATCTATATGCAACATATGGAATATTTCTTTATGACTCATCTGTAAACGTACATCTCTGTTTGGACGTGTTAGGTGCTTACCGATCAGTCTAAATGTGGTTCTGAGAGATATTATGGATAATGTGAGATATTTGTGATATATCCGCAAATTCTTTTTTATTTTAAAATGTACCAATGTTGCACGAAAGAAACACAAATTTAGTCTACCCATGTAGATGAATGTTTGTCTGAGTAATGAGCAAAACTAAATTCCAGATAGATTAATAATTTAGGCCTTCTTAAGAGGACTGGATAAAAATGACATCTAGTCACCTACTGCTACATATGCCATAATCAAAACTCAAGTCACACATGTTTTTTTTTTTTTTTACATTGAAAATCCCTGAAATCCTTCCACCCACAGATTCAGAGTCAATAGTAGCATATATTTTGTATATTTCTAGTGGTATACTGATCACAATAAGCTGCAGAAATATTCTTGAGGGGGATCAAATCTAAAATTTTAAATTAACTTGACAGTGAAACTATTAGGGTTGAACAATACATTATAACAAATAATCCACCTTGTTCATGTTCATTACACCCGTGACTGTCTTATCACTGCTGTCGATGTCTTACAAATAAAAATCAAATCTATGGGGTGGTTCATTCTGTGTAAGCAGCTGACACAAATGTCACTGATAGGCTGCATGACTCTACAATCTGTGCTAGAAAGAGATCAGCCTCAGCTTTGCTTCTTAATACTGTTCTGTGTATGCTTCTTATGACCATAGGTGGTGCTATAGTAGCACAAAACTCTAAAAATAAATTAATTAAGTAAAAAATAAAAAATCCACCTCTAGTCATTTGTTGACAGCAAATAATATGACGTAAATGGCCAAAACTAAAATATTTTATTGATGTTGAAGATGTTTTGAAAATGCTGAAAGCCCTGCTAGCCCATTTGTACCATCAGTACCAGATGGTTTATTAAGCTACATTGGAAGTGAAAGGATTAAAACCTCAGTTCTCAACATAGGTTCTTCCAGTCCAGCTCCAAACACAGCAGAATATAGTAGACCAAGTCTGAGGATCAGTGATTATTGAGCAGAGGATTGGAAACCAGTATTGAAAAAAAGTGAACTAGCAGGGGGCTAACAGGATTCCTATACTGCCAGATGACCCAAAGAGCTCTGTCTTTCATTCCGCTATTCCCTGACCCTCTCTTTCACTCTGAGAGAGAGAAAGAGAGAGAGAGAGATAGAGAGAGAGAGAGAGAGAGGGAAAGCAGGAGGAATTGATCATTTGAGGAGCCAGTGTTGCTTTCCTCCTGACTGATATTGATTTGGCCCAGGTGCAATCACAGCCTTGAGCTCAATCAGAACAAGTGCCAGGCAGGGAAGATGACACGTTTATGTGGTTTACACCGGTCACATATGTGCACCCGGGAGACAGAGAATGAATGCTAAAACACCTGACCTGGTTCACTCCAGCCAAGCCTACTGCTTTAGTTCTACAGTGTGGGAGAAGATTAACAATTGCTGTCATTGTGCCTAAAGTACTGATGAGCTGATGCATGTACCACTGACTCATCTACATGTGCGCATTTTTACATAACCTTCTTCTCTTTAGAAGCTGTATGAGTTCAGAATAGTCAAAATAGCTTAGAACAAGGAGTTAAAGAAGGAAAAATACACAAGTATAGAGCTTAACTAAAGAATACAGTCTGCAGGCTTCACCTCATTAGCATCGTGGTACTCTGGTACAAATGCGAAGAAATGAACTGCTGTGGAAATTATTTATGGCAAAAAAAAAAAAAAAAACACATTCTTACTGAAATTACATAGAGCTAACTAGCTCTAGCTTTATGAGTCCATTGATTATATCAGATAGATAATGAGAGATAGAGAAAAGGGAAGAGAAAAAGAGAAGCCAAGCTGCAATGTGACTGCCTCTGAGACCAGACTGTTTGGAGGCTGAATCATTTCTCACATGCCGGATGCATTTTCCGAGTAAACCAACCAATCTAATAGTCATCAACCCTCCACCGGTAGCCTGAAATCAGTGGCAGAATGGACGTATGATGCATTGTACAGGAGTCGTGCCTTCTACTAAGTGGTGCTCCAAATCTGACACACCGGTGCTCTCAGGCTTAGTTGCTTCACCCCAGGGAGTCATCCAGTGAAATGCATGCAGTCTAAAACAATCATTGAAAGAACACCAAGAACAAAACATATCAATTATGCTTCTGACACTTTAGTGGTGAGAATGACTTTATGTTTTGTAAGGGAATGCTGCTCAGTGTGTGTGTGTATATATATGTGTGTGTGAGAGACAATGCATGGTGACTCAGTGTTGAGTCAGTGGTGTATATGTGAGCACAAATGGGCTAGCAGGGCTAAGCTGACCCTATATTTAAAAAAA
>JAFFST010047463.1:4165-20831 GCA_022414735.1 Noturus placidus
CCCCCCCCTTCCATTTTATAGCAATGGATCCAGAGAGACTGAAGCGCAAGGAGGAAATAGAGAAAGCCCTGGGATTTATTCAGTATGTTATTTTGTGGTTTTGGTTTTTTTGCTGCCTGTTGCATGCCAAAGATTACAGATTGGTTGTTTGTTTAATGATCTTGTATTATGGTTCTGCAGATCGTCTTTGCCTTTCCCTGATCCTGATGGTTATGAGGTCAGTGCGTCATCTTATTTCTCAGTGTAATGCGTATTTATTGGCAGTGTGTTATTTTGAGTAATAATTCCATGTTCCTCTCTACTTTGCAGACGTTTTTGACTCAGTTAGTGTGCAATTTGCTGGACGAAGGTAACACAGTGTTTCGTGATGGAGATTGGAGGCAGGCAGCTGTGCACTACAGCGAAGGTGTGAATGTAGCTCGATATGCTCAGTCTGAAGCGCTGGTCATTCCTCCAGAGCTGCTTGAAAGTCTCTATGTGAACAGAGCATCTGCACATTACAGCCTTGTGAGTGCATACATCATGTTCTTTCCTTGAGCTGTTGAATACCCTTAACGTTGCATTGGGAAAGTGATCTGCTTGTCTGCTTTCGAGCAGAGGCCATGCTCTGATTGAAATTGCTTCTCTTCGGTTTCTGCTCTTGTCATTGTTCAGGAAGAGTATGAGCTTGGGGTACAGGACTGTGACTGTGCTCTGGCTGTGTCTGAGGGCAATCGGAGAGCACTCTACAGGAAGGCACTGTGCTTGAAAGAGCTGAGTCGATTCAGAGAGGCCTACGAGTGTGGCACTGGGTGCCTGCTCGCTTCTCCTCACGTACGTTATTTTGCCTAGGTTGACATGAAAGTATTTATATTAATCCAAATGAATTCTTTCCAGTTGCAGAGGGGCTAATTATATGCATCCAAAGCAGACACTATTGAAAATCTCCATTTACATGCACAGTACATGTGAATCAAATTAAATACATAGTCATTACTATAATGAGAAGTTAACCATTTTACATGCGTGTTCCCTCACAGGACTTTTTGTATGCTGGTTTTGTAGGCCCGAGTGCATCGTCGAAAAAAACAGCAAATAAGTACCCACTGTGATCGGTTTGAAACTCTTATTCAGTTTTAGGTGTCTACATGAACATTTATTATTCTAGTCAGATTATTAATGCATTATCAGGCTGTATGTAAACGTAGCTTCAGGTGCAAATAAAGGCCTGTGATGTAGCTTGAACAGATTAAACAAAATGTGGTAGTTGGCTTCACATGTTTCAGAAGAAGCACTTTGTTTCCTTCACCGTAGCTGATAGGTAGCTGTCACAATATGGGGGAGCAGTCTCTCCTTAGCCACTGGTGTAGAGCTAGATTTGTTTTTGAATCTTGGGTTCACCACCACCGAGTAGTGTCTCATGTCTGCAGCTATGAACTTCCCAGTTGCTGCTGTGATTTCTTTAGCCTGGATTGAATCAATGTGGAAAATGCAGTTTTTCTCAAGCTACAGAGTGCCATATTATTACATCCCTACTTGAAGCCATAATTCGCATAAGTAGTAAAAAAAATTAACATTGCATAAAAAGCTGGTGATCACAACAATATCTGATGTATTAATTAGACATGGCTGTATGTGTTATGTTGTCAAAACAGGACAGACAAGTCAGTGAGTTGGCTAAGGACCTGGCCAACAAACTTGGCCTGAAAATCCGCAAAGCCTATGTTAGTCCTCAGGTATGTAACCTATACTCATTCTCTATGGTATTTGCAAGAAAACGAATGAAAAGCAGTGCAAGGTTTTAGAGGAAGTTTATAACCAGTATGTGTTTGTTTATTTATTTTATATAATTATTTTAAAAAATGTGTCCAGGTTGAATCCACAACATCTGGCCCAGCAAGTAATGGAGAAACTACACCTTCTGCAGGGGAGGTAAATATAGGCTTCTATCTGCATCGATGTATAGACATAATTTGTATAAAGTCATTAGTCCAATTTTTCCTATACTGAATCTTTCTTCAGGCATCCTCAAATGGTCTCGAGTCGCTGACAGATATGGGGTCAGGTACAACTGCATTTTAAGATACTCGAATTTAGATGTGAAAATGTTGCTTTGCTTCTAGATGAGTCATTTGGCATTTTTGAATAATTGCATAGTTGAGTGTGTGAGACCCTGATTTTGATGATGCACAGATTTGTCAAATGCCCAGTGCATCCCTGCACCTTTGGCCACCCCAATTCCTGTCAGTGATGACCCTGCAATGCACTCGCTGAGTCCCATAGATCCCCAGGACACCCCTGAGAGCCCCAGTCAGGGGTCGACAGGGCAGGTGCAGTATTCTGTGCCAGTGTCTGAGGATGTGGGTGAATGTGTTATGACTACGAATCTGGACAGTCTGCTTGAAAAAGGAGCTGAGGTCAGCGTGGTGAGTCCATAATTAACACATTAGGGTCATAGGGCTGAACAATTCTCAAGAACCTTTCGCAACCATTGCTAGCATGGTCATATATTTGACATTCTAAAGTATTGTCTATCAAATGAGCACATTATTTGAGTCTTTCCAGTCACAAACACACAGTTAGCTATAAGTTCCTGAACTGTATTACAGTTAGACCTAAGCTTCACAAAACAGAAATACATTGAGATGTAAAATATGTTCTAGAAATAAATGTTGTATTCAGTCAAAGTTTACTGTGCTTTTTAAACATGGTTTTGTTAATTGACTAAATTTCTTTCTTTCTTCATTAGAACCCTGTTCAAGGTGCCATTCCTACTAACCTCCCGAACACAGCTGTAGGGTTGCGTACTGCCTACCCCTCTGCCCTCCCAGCTTCTTCATCCCAGCTCACTCCCCCTTATTTTGGCTCCACTATCAACCCCCTCACTCAGCTGGACTCTTTTTCAGCACTTGGCCAGAGTGAGAGCTCACAAGCCATGGAGTCCCTCCTCCCTTTCACTGCTGGGGCTGGGGAGGCTGTTGGGCGGGCTAGAGCTGAATCACTTTGCACACAAAGTCTTGACTCTCTCTCCGAGTATACATTACCAGGTAATCTTATGTTACAGCTGTGCTAGCTGTAGGAATGCACCAAATCCCCTTTTTTAGTTTTTGTTGTGATCTATCAGAGCTTTGTGTATTGGCTGACTCTCAATATCTGAGCTGAGTCTTTGCAAGCTTCTGTTACTAAGTTATGTGCAACATCAGTGTCATTTTAGTGGAATTCTGTTGTTGAGCACTACCTGTCAAATTTAGACACTCAATTTTTATTTATATTTTTTCATTCCATGTTTTAGATTAATAATAGTCATCAAAACTCTGGAATAACACCAATGGCACTATGGGAATTATTTTCTGATAAATCCCAAATAATTTAGTATTTTCTCAACCAAAGCTCTTGAGGAATCTCCCTGAGATGCTTTTAAAACAGTATTACAGGAGTTCCCACCTACACTGGACACTTATTGACTGCGTTTCGTTCATTCATTACAAAAAAATAAATAAATTGTAAATAAAATGTTAGTTTTCCAATGAAAGAAATGAATGTTGGCACAATTATATTTTTGTTTAACACCCAATTACAGACATTTAATCATATACCTTCAGATCAAAAGATTAAGATCATGAGAAACATTGTGTCTCCAAACTTTTGACAAGTAGTGTGTGATCTGTTATGTTCTCTGACATTGTTCACACTCGCAGGATAAAATACATCAGTAAACCCAATGTCAGTTACAGCATTCCAATTCAGTGTCTGCACTGATGATATTTAATATCACGTCCTTTCATCCCTTTTAATCTGTTTTTCTTATTTAGATCCCGATGTGTGTTCAACTTTGAAATAATTGCAGAACTGTTTAATATTTTAAATATTTTAATGATGAAGCATTGTTTGCATTATGCTTATTTCCTCTTGATACACTCAGGAGGAAGAGTATCTAGCAGTTTCTTCTCTGGATTACGGAACCATAGTACTATTCACTCAGTAAGCACTTTTTTCACTCACTATTCAGTATTTCAGTTCTCCTCATAGACAGATGCTCATCTGTTTAGTTTTTGTTTAAGTATATTTTTTCCAACAAGCTATTTTTGATTTATGGTCTCTGTAGAATGGCTCAGCTGCAACCAACCTTTCCCTCTTGTCCCAGAATCCACTGGCTGCCACCCATGAGTTCAGACAGGCCTGTCATGCTTGTTACAGTCGCATAGGTACTGTGTGTGTGTGTAAGAGAGAGATGAGTCTGTCAGTGCTGAAGTTATATTGAAGTTATATTATATCTCCATTGCATTTAACAAGCAAACTTTGATACTTGCTCCTGATGTAGGTCCTCGAGTCATGGATTACAAGTATCAGCCCGAAGCAGCTCATCGCTGTAAAAGAGATGTTCTGCTCTGTCGCCTAAAATCGTCTGAAGACACCACTTGGAAGAGGATACGACCTCGCCCTGCTCGCAATAACTTCCTTGGAGCGTTTGTTCTTTGCAAAGGTATTTCACTGTAATGCCCTGTTTACATGTCACAAACGTCATGACTGTAATATTGTTTTCTTTTCCACATTTTTTTCCCCATTCATTTTGAGTTCAATTGATTTGTATGAGTTTGCTGATGCTGTTGCACCTCTCCATGCAGAAGTGCAGGAGCGTCAGGAGTGCCAGTATGGAGAAAACTGCACATTTGCCTATTGCCAGGAGGAGATAGATGTGTGGACCCAGGAGAGGAAAGGAGCTTTAAGTCGAGAGCTATTATTTGACCCCCTGGGCACAAATGAGAGACGAGCACTTAGTGTCACGCGCTTGTTGCAGATTCATATGGGCATGTTCATGTTCCTCTGTGAGGTAGTTCAACATGGTGCCACAAAAGTCCTATACATTAAAAGCACATTTTGAACATAGATGTTTACCTGAAACTGATTTGTATGGTTTCTTCTTCTGTCCCTGCTTTATTGTAGGAATGTTTTGACAGTAAGCCTCGTATTATAAGCAAGCGCAGCAAAGAGAATCTAGGTGTCTGCTCCAACCTGACTGCGAAGCATCCTTTTGATGATAACAAGTGAGCCACCATTCTGATTGTTTTTTTTTTCTTCTCTGTACTATTATGTCACATGGCTCTTCAATGAAATGTTCAAATGCTTTTGGTATACTGTAGTCCTTTATCATTCGGTTTTGACCCCGCTAATATATTTGTTTGTGTGTGTGCTTTGCATGTGGTATGGTAGGTGCCTGGTGCATGTGGTACGCTCAGCCAATGTGCGCTACAGTAAGATTCGTCCGCTCCATCCGCTATGCCAGTTTGATGTATGCCGCCATGAGGTGCGCTACGGCTGCCAGAGGGAAGACAGCTGTTCTTTTGCTCACTCGGTTATTGAGCTCAAGTGCTGGGTGCTGCAACAGGATACAGGTATAAAATGCACAAATACTTAGTTGATCAAATTGGGCCTAGTTTACCTCATTTATTTTAATTGCGGAATAAACTTGTGTGTAAATGTTTGCGCAAACTAATTTTCTGCCAGTTTTACAAACATTTCGAAAAGGCTGGTTTCTTTGTACTCTTGCGCACATGTTGAGCGACGGTAATGTCGAGGTGTGTTCTCGACACGGCTCATTTACAATGACAAATACAGCCTCAAATTAAATAAGCTAATGAAAGAAATCAAGCAGAATGCTGTGAGATTTGTCAGAATAAGAAGAGAAATTTTGACCTTTGTCTGAACACATGCGTGATTAGGTATCACCCATGAGGAGATGGTGCAGGAGTCTAAGAGACACTGGCAAAGACTGGAGCAGAATGCACAACGACAGAAGGTGAGGCTCTCAAAGATTTTGACTGGTCATCTCTTATTTACATAAAAAATCTGCATAGGTGCCTCATCATTTTTATTCACCTTTCCAATACGTTTTTAAGAACTCATTAGTGTGCTATACTATACTTATTTCTGTTTTTTTGAAAGATGATTTACCTCACCCACTTTGTGTCTTTCAGCCAATGCATGTGCCTCATCAAACCTGCAGCACTGGCAGTAATCCTGGTTTTGGGACCGGAGGAGGGGTTGGAGTGGGCGGTGACAGTATTGGAGGTGGAGGCTCAGGAGGAGGCACGTGTGGCCGAGGACGTGGGCTCAACCTCAAGATGAAGTTTGTGTGTGGCCAGTGCTGGAGGGAGGGCCAGGTCAATGAGCCGGACAAGGCACTGAAATACTGCACTGCAAAAGCCAAACACAGGTGAACCTACTACTAAGCCTTCAGCTGGCTTTGCACAACTTTTGTTGTGGAATATATTTTTCTGTATTCTTTCACAGCAAATTGAATTTGGTTGTCAATTCACGAAGCCAATTTCATGCTTTATTATGAACTGAAGACAGTGCTTCAATCCCAGAAAAGGTTTAGTGTAATACAATGATGCTCACATATTGGTCAGTGACCATCATTTTGGCTTTGTACGGCACCACAATGGATTTGAAATGAAACAACTGAGATGCATTTGAAATGCGAATGCTACACCTGGAATCAACTCCAGACCTTTTACCTCCTTAATGAAGGATGAAGAAATAACTACGGAATAGCTCATACCTGTCCATGAAACAGCTTTTGAGTCAAGTGTCCAATAACTTTTGGTCCCTTGAAAAAGAGGGGACTACATATGAAAGAGCTGCAATTCCTAATCCCTTCCTCCAGTGTGGATGTGAATACATTTAAATGAAAGATAAGAGACTGCAGGTTAAGCCTATATTTATTATTTAACTATAACTTTGTTTTGGTAACACATTTGTCAGTGTCCAAATATATATGGACCTAACTATTTACTGGAGCCAGTCAGTTGGATTTGTTGTATATCGTAGAATTTAATTTTAATGGGGAAAAAGTCATAGTTCTGATGTTGCTTGAAATCAAAATCCTGACCTGTGCACTCTCATAGGTAATGAATGGTTGCTTGTCACTTGTGGTTAGTGTGACTCAAGCTAAAATTAATGTATGTAAGACTGTATGTAAAATGTTATCCTTTAAAGTCAGATACATGTGGAATCAGATACATGTGGAATCTGTATGATTCAAAGGCATCACGTCTTTAAAGTATTCGGTCCATATAGGATTAATTTTTTTTTTGTGCTGCGGATGTTTTCTAAATTTGAGATACAATTTGCGATACAATTTACGATTTTTTTTGCTGAAAACTACTTGAATTTGTGCGGTCTTTCGCAGCGATGTTGGTAAATGAGACCGTTTAGCTGCACTCATGTTCACACGTGAATTGAAGAGGGTTCTTTGTCCAAATCTCCAGAAAAACTACGGTAACTTTGAAAAATTGCAAGGTCCTTTGTATATTAGAGTTTCCTTGATATTACGTCAATTTCTGCAATTGCAAAATCACAGAATCCTGGAGGGACTGAATAATGAACTGCATTTTGTCTGTTTTACATTTTCTCACCTTTTGCTCATTTGTACTTCCAGCTGGACAAAAGAGCGCCGGGTACTGTTGGTAAAATCGTTTGAGAAGAAAAAGTGGGTAGTTGTACGGCCACTTCCTTTCTCTCGGACTTACCCCCAGCAGTATGACGTAAGTTCTACGCGCTCTCTTTTCTCCGTTAGCCATGTAGGTGGCTACACGCATTTGTCCTAATTTTAAGAGAATACTGTTTTTGTTTTTTTTCTTCTATCATAGAAACTTGGACTCAAATTAGATTGAGAAAAAGACTAAGTTTTAAGGGATTTATGAATGTAGGAATTTAAAGCGAATAATTTACAACAAGTCTTCACACTTAAGAATCATAAGGTGATTAAATTTTTGTGCTTGTAGATGTGTGTTCATGTGATGAAACAGAAGAAGTGCCACTACATTGGGAATTGCTCTTTTGCGCACAGTTCAGAAGAAAGAGATGTGTGGACCTACATGAAGAACAACAGTTGTGAGTATCATGCTTTCATTCTTCATGAAGGATTAAAGTGAAGCTTTTATTCTACATTATTGCTTTGTTTAAAAAATACTTTTCAATCTCATTTACAGTGAGGGACATGCAGCAGATGTATGATTTATGGCTATCACTGACAAATCAGAATCGTCGATCAGATGGCCCCCTGATGACTCCACCTCCTGAAGAAAAACAGAATGCCATGCCAACTGATTACACTGAGTCAGTGGTGGGTGACTGGCCTCTATAGTACTGATGTTCCACTGTTTGAGTTATAATTTTGATGAGTTTATTGCACCTTAAATGTTTATCTGCTTCTAGGGGGATCTAAACTAGGGGTGTACGATCTTATCTGGAAAGGGTGTGGGTGCAGGTTTTCATTCCAGCTAAGCAGAAGCCACACCGGAGTCTATTGAAAGCCACGCTCAACTGATTAATTGAATCAGGTGTGGCTCCTGCTTGATTGGATTGAAAAACCTGCACCCACACCAGCCCTTTGCGGATGAGATTGGACATCCCTGAGCTAAACTGTTGCAAAATTCTGTAGTCTATGCTGACATGACTCAAATCATGTACTGCAAGGAATCTATAAGCATGGAATTTGTGCAACCTATGCTGTCTTAGTCGTGGCCTTGGTGATCTTGCCTGTTTTTATAGTGTGCTGTCTGTCTGATTCAGTTTGTGGCTCTGATTGACAGGCTGGGCGGCGTATGTCAGGAAGTGGGGACCTGTGACCCCGACCAAAGCATTCAGTGGTAGGCCTGGATGAGGCTTCCTGTCATGAGAACCAGTCAGTTTGTATTCTCCATTCCCTTCAGTGCAATTTCAGGAAGCACTGTAATCTCCTGTTGGCAGTCTGACTGTAAGCCTAACATGGTGATAGTGAACACAAACATTCATGCCCAAATACATTTGTTGACATTACACTTGGCTGTGTGTTTTGTATGCAAACCAGTAATGACAGCCTATGTAATTTAAGGTCATTTGAAATTCCTAAACCAAATTATGCCTGTTTAACATTCAAGTGGTTTCTTTTTGTATATTCTTGCCATATTGGCAGAAGAAATGATTCTATAGACAGCAAAGGCCCTCCAAAAGAGATGTGAAATGTATTGAACACACCTTGGCAGTTATCCTTTGCCTGTCTGACTCTTTCTTTATAGTACTAGCATGTAGGTTTGCTGCCTGTCTATTTCCACCATCCAGTCTTGCGTGCACAAACTTGCCTTTACATTCGGTTTGCACTGACTGAGCTGTGAAAGGGGCAGTGTTTTTGTAATAAGTAAAGAAGGTAATTGAGAGCAGTTATTGGATAACAGTCTGCTCCTCCATTATAATGATTTGACCAGTCAGATATGATACTTTACTGTTATTATAGCTTTGTGAAGTAATGTGATTGCTTTGACTGAACTTTAAGAAGCATAAATTTTTGGAATTAGACTCGTTTGAGATTATTTACCCTGTCATCATAAAACTTTGGATCTCATTAGGCTATATTCGAAAATGAGTTCTTGAATTCTTAACAGTTCAACTTTTAACAGATCCCCAATAGTTCTCCATAAGTAATATTTACTCATTTCAGGCAATGAACCTGAATGAATTTGACCTTGGAGGACTTTAGGTAGATAAAGTTGACATGGTGTGCCTATGCATAATTATATTCCCTCCAAAAAAAGATATATACACATGATATACCTTGCTACTTTTAGTAAGCCCTGTCCATACGTATGGTGGACATACATATTTACTATACTACTAATGATTATTGATAACCTAGCAGTTAAAGCTTAATAAAAATATAGCCTGACCTTGTATTGATTACATAGAATCTGTTGTTATTGAACTATGCTATATGACTTGTATTGCTGATTAGATGACTAGTGATTTTTCTTCTCGCTTCTGTGAGGGTCATTCCAAAAATGTCAGTTTTGTGAAGTTGCCCCAGCCTATACCACCAACTCAAACAAAGAAATATCTGTAAATCTTACTGTTAGCACATTAACACCTAAGAAGTAATGCAAACTTTAAGAATTTGAGGCTGGGAGTTGTCTGGATTTCAACATGTATGAATACATTGGGGTTTCTGGAATGATCTTAATGTATGCTTCAGTGAGGGATTGTATTATTATTATTATTATTATTATTACTACTACTACTACTATGATTATGATAATGATTACTATTATGACTGTCTATCCTATTGATATATGTATATGTTAATTGCTATGTATAACTCTCTCTTAAGTATATGTATCAATGTATGAACATTAAACATAACAGTGAATAGTCTATGTATGCTGAGAGACTGAGTTTAGGGAGGAGGTGCTGTGTAGATACATGTGCTTGAGCTTTTAAAGAAGGTCATTAGTTTAGTTTATTTGTGGGCTAGAAAACAAGTATACTGTGATTTTTTTTCAAAGAGGTCATACACCTTTGCTTTTTCTTCTAATTTGTTTGGTATGTGTTTTGTTGCAGGTTGTAAGGGTAGGATCCACCATGTGCCTTTATTTTCCTTTAGATATGACAGGTGGATTAAGTGGAATGATAAATATGGAGATAATTATATTTCACCTGCCAAAACTCCTTACCTGGTTCTGATAAAGTCCTCAAGCACATGTATTGTCAGTTGTATTGTGAGGAAATGCTAAGCATACATAAGGGTTGTGTTTTTTTTTTTTTTTTTTTTTTTGCATAGCACCTTATACAATATAAACATATACAATTATAAATATCCTGAACATATATAATCTTTCTCTTTCAATATATGATAAATATATACATACTTAGACAACTTTAATAATGAAATAGATGCAAGGTGGTGGATGGTTTTTGTGGTTTTTGTTGGCTGATGATGTTGGTTGTGGCATGCAGCTCCATTTGTCTTGAACGTTCTCCTGTGGAACATTGACACTTTCCACAGAATAGTTTTTTTTCTGATTTTGGTAGCAGTTTCTACTCTTGATGACAGGTAGACAATCGGAGGAAGTGTGAGTAAGCAGAGGAGGTGGTGCAGAGAGAATTGGTTTATGGTCACTGTCTCAATAATGAGGATGTTTGTTAAAGGATGTATCAAAGGGTCAATATCTCTGGCCACCAGTTATTCAATGGGTTTAAGAGAGAGCACCATCCACTCAACTAAATCACATCCTTGTCATTTTCAACTTGAGTTTACTTCATTTAAATGTGAACATGTGACATTTTGGATTTTCTCTGACTCCTTCCCCAAGTAGTTTGAACAAATGGGAAGAGTTTGCACATGGTTAGACCTTTGTGTTTAATACTCTCTAAAGCAAAGTCTCCATTTTGAATGGCAGACAGTTAAACATTGAACTTGACATGATGTCATGTCTTTTCAACAGAACCCAGAATTATGGATACTGATTAAGATGCTGTTCTCTGTCAATATGACCTATTTTTCAACTAATAGCTGAAAAAAAAATCAGGGTTTTTGGAAAGGAAAAAAAAAAACTTTTTTTGTACTGTATTTTTACATTTTTTTTTGTTTGTTTCTCCCTTTTGCTCCCTTATTGGAATGAATATTGAACACAGTGGACCAAATCTCATGAGTGCTTAACAATAAACAGATTGTTTTAGAATGTGTGTTTATTTCTTAAAGCCCAAGAGAAGGTGTTAGAGTTCACAATATAGATGTTATACTAAACCGACCAAATGAGACAAGTTGTGAGTAGCATGATCTTTTCTTAAAGCTGCTTGATGTAAGAATTTATTATTTTTATTTCCTCTTTAATAGGAAATGTAACATAGTATTTTACAACATGTTTCGTAATAAAATACTTCAACTTTCATCAGGAAAGCAGCTAAACCGTTGAATTAGCTATATTTCATGCTTAAGGCATGTTGACATGATGTGCCTGAGCTGATGTGTGGAAATTTTTCACCACTGCTGACCTGATGAACAGGTGAAGCATTTTGTTATGAAACAAAATGTTATACAGTGTTCTTCTGCAAGTAGCTGGCAATAGCATTTTTTTTCTATTAAAGAAACATTCTAAATTCTTACTTCATTCAATCAATTGATTTGATGGAGTTATTTTTAAAACATGTCCAGAAGCTTTAAATGACCAAATCTTTTGCATGATTTAAATAATCAACCATAATCTATTTGGCTCTGGCGTCTGTTCCAGAAAGAAAAAATAATTATACAGTAAAATTTGTCTAATAACATAAATGACACGTAAATGAAATACCTGCAAATTGAATTAGGTGCATGCTTCCAAGCCTAACAATTTATTGTTTAAAAACCCATGTTTTTAGAACAAATATCTACACTCGTGATTTCACCAACTCAGCATAAAATAGACATTGTGTTACATGTACAGCTCTGTCGAAACATGCTTTGTGTGTATCATATCAAAAGTATTTATAAAAAGCTACAACATTTGGCATGCTGGAACAATGCAGGCTTTTCAGACTATCTAGACATCATTTTCCAGTTGTCACTGACACTGGTATGGATGTTGTCTAATCCTTGTTGGAACTCCGGGTTTTGACGAATCTCAAATTATTTTAGCAGGCTAACTTGCAAATCCTACTTTCTGAAAGCGAACCCTAGAAGAAAAAAACTGATTTAAACTCTATTTTACACTCGTGGAGTGTGATAGGAAGAGGTCTGACACCACATGTTATCCTGATGTTAAAACCTTTACCATACTATTCAGAGAGCACATCAGATCATATACTGATATCAAGACTCATTGTATTTATTTGATTACAAATTTGAGAATACCACACCATTAGATACTATTTCTTCATTATTATTCAACATTTCTAGTGGTCACTGGTCAAATGTAATAATGTGCAAAGAGCCTTTTTTTCTTTTGTAAATAATTAAACAGTAGGTTGGATAGTGTCAGTATTAATATTGGCTTAATTTCCTGAAAGAGATGTAGACACGTGCTTTTGGTCTGCTTAGATAACCTGCCTTCATTCCTATTGGCTGCTAAGAGGACTATGAGCACTTCCGACAGCCAATCACACACATCAAAGCTCAGTGAGTAATTATCCTCAGAGAGACGGAGCTGGTGTTTAAGATCTGTGTGCATAAGTTAGGTAACTTCGTACAGTTTCCTTCTCTGAAGACTGTGAAGAACCTTCAGGCTTGTCTTCATTCATAATTTGATTTGTTAGTTAAAACATGAGTTGTACTGAAATGTCTTCAGATATTCCGGAACTATTCAAAGCCTTGCTCGAACACCCTTTCTCCTTCTCCCCTATTCATGACGATGGTAAGTGTATAAAACTCAGTTCTGCAACTGGCTTGTGGTCATATTTTTGCTGACTGTTTTTAACAGTAAGATTATTCTGTCCTTCAAGCACGTTACTGATCTTCAGTGTGACTTATTATATTGATCGTTTGCACAGTCAATTTTAATGGTATGCTATTTGTTATTAAGATTTGTCAGTTTGGTGACTTTTTACCTTTTGTTTTGTAAGATTCTGTTGGTTTAAATAAAGTTGTATGCATTGTTAAAATGGCTACTAGAACTTATTATTGTACAATAAATTGCTGAGTTGGATCATAGAAATACACTGTAACGTGCATATGACAGTGTTACATTCAGCTGCAAATCCTTACCGTGAATATCACCAGTACAATGCTATGACAACCTGTTATTCTCAAAAACTCATGAATTAATGACCAGATTTAATAGATCAGGTACTGGATTTCTCGTCTGAAGTTTTGCACCTCTGACCCAGAAGACAAGGCAATGTATTGATTAGATTACATTAGATTAGGGTTTCTCATTTAGCCACACATATTCAGTCACAATATAGATCTCAGAACACACTAGGAGATGCTTATTAAGTTTACACTCAAAATATAATACCTTTTTTTTGCATACAAAAATATCCTTACACACACAGCCACACTAACCTTATTGTGTAAAGTGCAATATCCTATGGAAGGAATGCATACATTTTTAGCACGATTCCCTATGGTATATAATAAATGCATGGTCTATATAGGGACCTTTTAATGTATATGGGGAGTACAATATAATGAATGCCTATTCAATATCAGATATTTACTTATTAACGCCTGGACTTCTCTAGGGAAATTAGTTTGACAGTGAAAGGGGTAATGTTAATCTTTTATACGCTCGTCTTGAGGGAGCATTTTGTAACTAAGAAACATCACTCTTGGTTAGATTTTGGTAAAGTTACTATAGTAGTATGTAGGGACCACGTGCCCATTTAAGCATGTTTTGCTATTATTCGGCAAAGTCTGAGTGACGCAGTTTGGCTCCTTTGGTAACATGAATCCCTGGCAACGTCTATAAATCTCGCGAGAGTTTGTACATAAAAACGGCACCGCCTTGTAGCTACCAGCAGTCTCATTGGTCCGTCTGCGTATTTCCTTTCTGATAACGGCACGTGCAGGGCCATGTGATCGTGTGTGCGCGCTCGTTCCTGTAGCGTACTACAGCGTAATTAGATGTCCAGTGGAAGTACAAGTATATAGGAAAATCTTCATGTTTAATGAAATATCTTTCTTATAAAACACCTCATGAACAACCTCTGATTTCTTAAGACAAACATGTGCAATTTGCTTCTGATTATCATTTACATGTGTGCATTACAACTGGTCAGTGTTTGTACAAATGCAAAAAAGTTAAGTCACAGATATTTGGAACTGAAAAATATTGCACTTTAAAATTTATGGCATTGCATGAACAGAAGGATTCGACCAAACTCAACTCTTGTAGTGAAGCTGTTGACTAACATTAAATTGCACTTTTTTTTTTAACTATTACCCATTCATCTCTGTGAATAAATATGAAGCGGTCCCTTTTTCTTGGAAAATATACACTCTGTATCCACTCTTCTCCTTTTTGACAAAGACATTTTGGCTAATGAGGGTGTGGGGCGCGTAGAAAATCAGTGAGTACATTGTAGTCATCCTGCATCTGTTGTGGATAAAATCAACCTTTTTAGCAAAGTCAAAAACTTCAGAGACAGAATAAACTTTATTGAAAACCAATCAAGTGTGACTGTCTGCAGAGAGTCCAAATCGGGCGGCTTGTCCATAAATTGGGTGGTTGTCCGCTAATCCACTAATCGTAGGGTTAGTGGTTCGAATCCTGGCCCGGGTGATCACATGCCGAAGTGTCCTTGGGCAAGACACTGAACCCTAAGTTGCCCCCGATGGCAAGCTAGCACCTTGCATGCAGCTCTGCTACCATTGGTGTGTGAGTGTGTCTCATTAGTAAGTCGCTTTGGATAAAAGCGTCTGCTAAATGAATAAATGTAATGTAAATTGTACATACACAAAAAATACCTCCCTAAAGCAGTAAAATTATCCTTAGGTGTGGAATTGAACTTTTCTTTTTAGAACAGACCAATTTCCATTGCCTTAACTAATTATTCACATCCATATGATACCCCACATTTGTGGTGCATGCGCAGCCAGTTGTATGTTTTTCAAAAAGTCTTACCAGACCTGGGTTCTCCACCATGTCACGTAATTTATCCCATAGCCTCATCTTGGTACCCTTTCTTTGAACTCTTATCTCTTCTTATGTTACTGATTTGCACACTTAGAAGTGAAGCTGAGTGTAGACGAACACAGGTTCCTACTTTACACACTTAGAAGACCGCGTGTTGGAAGTGATTTATAGTTTTAGATTTGCCACAGAAAGCAATTAGGCCTACTGTTTAGTAATGCACAGAATTCTTCTAACTCAATCCACACTCAGAATATAACTTGATCAAACATTGTTCTATGGATTTAGATCATGCGTCTAACTATTGATTGTACATATATATTTATGCATTTTAACCCATACTGATTATGCTTTAAGTAGTAATTCTAAATGAATTACTACTTAAAGCATAATCAGTTATATATTGAGTTATATATTGAGTACACTTCATTAACATATCCAAGTGTTAGTTATACATATTGATTACACTTCATAGATATTTTCTATACATCCTCGTCGTTTGTATGAGTTTTGTGAAGTTAGATTGGATTATTTGGAACAGATTTAATTGAATTTTGACGACGACCCTATATATCAACGTCTGTGTGTGTGTGTGTGTGTGTGTGTGTGTGTGTGTGTGTAGTTTGCGCGGGGGGAGGGAACACAGGCAACGTCAGCGTTCACTTCAGTGTGGCCGCCCCACGCAGGTCTAATTCTAATCTATTATTCATGTTGGAGAATTGTGATTGGTCAATCCGGGGTTTAATGTGAATAATGAAACAAGCTGTTTGCGTGCAACATGGAGAATCGTGTGAAAGGCAACGGCCTTGTTTATAGGGTGCGGTAGTGTCTGTATGTGTTTTTCTCCCAAAAAAGGAAGACGGTCGTACAAAATGTCCTCGGTAACGGTATGTTTGGACGGAGGCAGCAGTCCTCCGGCTGGGTTTCCAGTGGCGTTAAAGAAAGTGCTAGAAATTCCTCCGCCGAATGTGTTGGACTGTGCAGATGGTACGTAGGTCACGGATTTCTTACCGAGTTGTGTACACAGTGTACGGTGTTAGGGAGGACATGGGGGGGACAAAAACTCGTTGAAAGTGTGAAGAAGACACATAAAGCAAGTAAAAGGGAAAGTAGTCCTATAGGCATCAATATGTAGCCTGTAGCTATAGTCTTCAAGATATAACACATTGTACATGTCACGTATATAGTGCATATTAAGTAAAAGCAGTAATTGATGCATGCTTTGTTTAATAGTGTGTATGTGTGTATATATAAATAGTGTGTGTATGTATGTATTTGTGTGTGTGTGTATATATAGTGTGTGTATGTGTGTGTGTGTGTAT
>JAFFST010047463.1:34216-52893 GCA_022414735.1 Noturus placidus
TATATATATATATTACACTACACATACAGGTGCTGGTCATATAATTATAATATCATCAAAAAGTTGATTTATTTCAGTAATTCCATTCAAAAAGTGAAACCAGCATAATTATAGCATAGTATACATTCATTACACACAGACTGATATATTTCAAGTGTTCATTTCTTTTAATTTGAAGATTATAACTGACAACTAATGAAAACCCCAAAAATTAGAATACTGTGAAAAGGTTCAATATTGAAGACGCTTTGTGCCACACTCTAATCAGCTAATTAACTCAAAACACCTGCAAAGGCTTTAAATTGTCTCTCAGTCTAGTTCTGTAGGCTACACAATCATGGGGAAGACTGCTGACTTGACAGCTGTCCAAAAGACACCTTGCACAATGAGGGCAAGACACAAAAGATCATTGCTAAAGAGGCTGGCTGTTCACAGAGCTCTGTGTCCAAGCACATTAATAGAGAGGCGAAGGGAAGGAAAAGATGTAGAAAAAAGTGTACAAGCAATAGGGATGACCACACCCTGGAGAGGATTGTGAAAGAAAACCCAAAAATGTGGGGGAGATTCACAAAGACTGGACTGCAGCTGGAGTCAGTGCTTCAAGAACCACCACACAGACATATGCAAGACATGGGTTTCAGCGTGAACAAGACACAGTGTCAGAAGCGTCTAAAGACAAAAAGGACTTGACTGCTTTTGAGTGGTCCAAAGTTATGCTCTCTGATGAAAGTAAAATTTGCATTTCCTTTGGAAATCAAGGTCCCAGAGTCTGGAGGAAGAGAGTAGAGGCGTTCCACAGAATCCACGTTGCTTGAAGTCCAGTGTAAAGTTTCCAAAGTCAGTGATGGTTTGGAGTGTCATGTCATCTGCTGGTGTTGGTCCACTGTGTTTTCTGAGGTCTAAGGTCAACGCAGCCGTCCACCAGGACGTTTTATAGCACTTTTATATGCTTCCTGCTGCTGACCAACTTTATGGAGATGCAGATTTCATTTTCCTACGGGACTTTTTACACCTGCACACAGTGCCAAAGCTACCAGTACCTGGTTTAAGGACCATGGTATCACTGTTCTTAATTGGACAGCAAACTCGCCTGACCTTACCCCTATAGAAAATCTATGGGGAATTGTGAAGAGGAAGATGCGATACGCCAGACCCAACAATGCAGAAGAGCTGAAGGCCACTATCAGAGCAACCTGGGCTATCATAACACCTGAGCAGTGCCACAGACTGATCGACTCCATGCCACGCCGCATTGCTGCAGTAATTCAGGCAAAAGGAGCCCCAACTAAGTATTGAGTGCTGCACATGCTCATACTTTTCATGTTCATACTTTTCAGTTGGCCAACATTTCTAAAAATCCTTTTTTGCATTGGTCTTAAGTAATATTCTAATTTTCTAAGATACTGATTTTGGGATTTTCATTAGTTGTCAGTTATAATCATCAAAATAAAAGGAATGAACACTTGAAATGTATGTCTGTGTGTAATTAATGTATACATTGTACTAGTTTCACTTTTTGAATGGAATTACTGAGATAAATCAATGTTTTGATGATATTCTAATTTTATGGCAGCACCTGTGTGTGTGTATATATAACAGTAGGATATTTATTTCTTTTTAATAAATAGGCTTGACAGGCCACTCACGCTTTCAGAGAAGATTGTCTATGGCCATCTGGATGACCCCGCAGGTCAGGAGATTGTTCGAGGACGCACATACTTGCGCCTGCATCCAGACAGAGTGGCAATGCAAGACGCAACAGCACAGATGGCCATGCTGCAGTTTATCAGCAGTGGGCTCCCCAGAGTGGCCGTACCATCTACCATCCACTGTGATCACCTTATTGAAGCTCAGATAGGAGGAGTCCAGGACTTGCAACGAGCAAAGGTAAGTCTGTAATAAGATGCACTTGGCTGCATGTTTGCTGTTCATGTTGTACAAGAGTGTTAAGTTGAAGTCAAGGGAAACGCACTAAACGTAATGTTAACCTGATGTGGCAATTTCTCCTTGACTGTAAGGACATTGACTTTTTGTTTTTCTCTCTCTTTAGTTTGGAGATTTTTTGGGGCTGTAATTATTTGTTGTGTAATATGAATGGATGAGTGAATAAACTGCAGTTTCTTTTTATCCTGCTGTAACCCAGGAAGTGAATCAGGAAGTTTACAACTTCCTTGCCAGTGCAGGGGCTAAATACGGTGTCGGTTTCTGGAAACCTGGCTCAGGAATCATCCATCAGGTACTGTGTAAATGTGCTTTATTATTTATTTATTTGTTTGTTTGTTTGTTTGTTTATTTTGCACCCCTGCATACTGGAAGCTTTTTGAAGATATTTTCCAGTAATTTAACATTAGTGAGTCTGTATTCTATAACATTTCTTGCAGATTATATTGGAAAATTATGCCTACCCTGGAGTAATGTTGATTGGTACTGATTCCCACACACCCAATGGTGGTGGTTTGGGCAGCATCTGCATTGGAGTGGGTGGAGCTGATGCTGTTGATGTCATGGCAGGAATTCCCTGGGAGCTTAAATGTCCCAAAGTGAGTTTACATATGCACACACAATCAGCCACTGGTCATCTCTTTGGCAAGTACTTGTATTTTGACAAGCTTATCACTTTTCAAAAATATGTAAATTCCTGTGCAGGTCATTGGTGTGAGATTGACTGGCAGTCTGTCAGGTTGGACCTCACCAAAGGATGTTATCCTGAAAGTGGCTGGCATCCTTACTGTAAAAGGTGGCACTGGTGCTATTGTGGAGTATCATGGTCCTGGGGTGGATTCCATCTCTTGTACAGGTAAGATTTAGCATCACTGATAGAGATAACAGTTCAGTGTATATTTTACATGCGCTTACAGTTTCTTTTACATTTTAGGAATGGCTACTATCTGTAATATGGGTGCTGAAATTGGTGCCACTACGTCAGTCTTCCCATATAATCACCGTATGAGGACGTACCTGGAGAAGACAGGCCGTGGAGGTTGGTGGTAGTAGTATATCTGGCACATGTGTATTACTTCATTCTTTCTTTTGCTCTGTTATAATTTTTTTTGCTGTTTTTTTTATAGAAATTGCTGGTCTGGCTGATGAGTACAAAGATCTCCTGGTCCCTGATGCTGGCTGTGAATATGACCAGCTGATTGAGCTCAACCTGAGTGAGGTGAGCACCCATCCTGATTTAGTCTGTAACTAGAATACGAGAAACCTGTGATTCATCTTTTGCATTTGATAGAATACGGTGATCTGTTCACTGTATGTTAATGTAGTCTTAATCGGTCATCTATATGTGATGATTGAAACTCCTGAGTCCAGTTTCATTAGAATTTGTTCTACAAAGGAAACTGGGTCTTTTACACATGCTTCCCTGTGATTTTGATTTTATTTTTTCCCCGCTATCCAGAGCAACAGTGTCTGTTTTTTCTCTCCAAGCCAAAATAACTATTACTGAACCTCAAGGTTGTTCTGATAATTTTCGTCCCGGGCAGTGAGACCTCTCTGATCTCATCAGATGTTGTCTCTTTCACTGACTTGTCATACTGGAGCACTCACCTTGCTGTGCTCCATTTATCTAATATTGCTCTTCTCCTTTTGCTGAAACATTGCTCCATATAGTGCTTAAAACAGATGCACTCCAGCTTGAATGGGATGATAAAAAATATTAGCAAATGTAATACACTAACATGCAAAAAAGTGGAGTAAGGGCACTGTTGTTTTGATTATTGTAATTTCTTTATTGATGGATTTCCAACTAGAACTTTAATACAAACTTGCTTTTCTGGCTATCGTTATTAGTGTAAAAAAATCAAAAGGCATTTTAGGCTGATTTTGGCTTTTGCTACCAGAGTGGTGGGTACATTAACTCATTCAGTCATCTGTCTCTTTTTCTCAGTTTATTTCAACATGTTGGAGTAGACATATCCCATTGATGTCAAGTGCTGGAAATTGTTGGTTTCCAATAAAACCATAAACAATTAATGTAATACAAACACTTTAACATGTCTTAAATCATACATCTGAAATCAGTTTTAACAAATTCAATAAATATGTAGGATCAAAGAAAACTAAACATAACTAGAATTCAAAGCATGCAAAATATCAACCAACATACTTTCAATCAAACAAGCAAAAGAAACTTGCAGGGACAGCAGTAATGTAATTATTGACCTTATTATGAATAAGACAATATTGTGGTTCAGGTGTTTACATGAGTTGACTTTAGAATGTTCCTTTCTTGTTCCTGTTTTACATGTTATAGAAGATAGATCAATTAACGGAACACGTCATTACGTCCCCACGCCTCGCCGTCCAACGTTCCGTCCAGAATTTCGCGTATTGACATACAGTTCGTCTTCGTTGTGGTACCGTATACAGTTTTGGGTGTTTCATCTTTAATTTTACGAACGCTTCAAGTGCATTTAATTATTTGTCATGCTATACATGCAAATAGATGACTGCATGAAGCTGTGGGCTGTGTCCGAAACCAAATACATGCCTACTATATAGTAGCAGAAATACATGTATATCTCCTACTATATAGTAGGTAAGTACACGGTTTCGGATGCAGTCATGCTCTCTTGTTTTCCATTAAACGGTTGACCGCTGTCGTGTGTGTACGTGTCCTGTCGCTAAATGTGGTGAAAACTCCAACGCGACGTTAATAGTGTGATTGGGGTGTTTACATGTCTGTAATGCACGTTGATGATGTGACTAAAACAGTAGTACTCCACACTTCTTAATTCGATTTGTGTTTACTTCGGGTATGACTTTATTCGGATTAAGGTAATCTATAATTGCTGTTCACATGATAGTTTCTTAATCAGACTATCATCTTAATCGAGTTAATATCTGATTATTGTTATCCATGTAAATGTACTGATTGTCAACTACTCCGCAATTCCACACAGGCCATGTCTGAATCAAGGAGAGGTGGCTTCTTGCATCCAAACACGGAGACTAGGGCTTAATTAGTAAGAAGCCACAAGTGTTCTCTTTAAGCTTTGGCCAGACCATCAAATCACATGATGATAACACATTTTTCTACAATTAGCCTGTATTCAGTACAAGCTCCAGCTTATGCCTTTTCCATTTGGTCACCTACTGTTTCCCACCCACCAGCCAGCTTCCCCTAACATAAGACAGTTACGAACTTTTCTCTCAAACGCATGAAGCCAGCCTACCACATATTTGCAAACTGCTGCTCATGCTGCATTGCAGGGCAGCGTAATACAGCTCCGAGGACAGTGCCGTCAGCTCTCTCCCACATACACAAGCTCATAGAAGCTCACGATTAGCTAATATCACTGTGATTGACATGGGAGAGAGGAAATGCCATCCCACCCTCTTATAGACTCTCAGCCATGGATGACTGTGGCATTGACGGGATTGAAACTCCTGATATGACTAAAAGCTTTTCTGTTTTGCCACTCTCGATCCCCTCAGGTTATGATATACATGTACTTGTGCTATCCTTTGTAACCTTATAGAGTAGAGGTCTTCAGTCTTATCTGCAAAAGGTCAGTGTGGCTTGTTGGCTTTCTTTCCAACCACGCAGGAGTCGGGCCAGATTCCACTTGTTTTAATCAGCTCATCTTGGTCTCTAATCAATTGTGCTCCTGTTTGGCTGAAATGAAAGTTTGTGGCTAAGATTGAAGACCACTACTGTAGAATATGAACACTTGGCTTTTCTGGCACTGGTTCTTAGTCATCCTGAAATTTAGCCAGCCAAGATGGTCAAGTTATTCTAATCCGTTGCCTGTGTGTCTCGCCTAACTCTCAAAACAGTTTTATCCTCTTTTACAGTGTTTTCTTTCCTTATCATGTGTTGAAGTGTAGTTTGTCTGTAAGAATCTTCTCTTTAAAACATTTGGTTTAAGAATAGTTCTTTTAATATAATAATAATAGTAGTAGTAGTAATAATATTATTAATAATAATAACTACTAGAGTCCACATAAGGGTTTTGCTTGATTTAAAGTCACTAATCTTCCTGTGCATGTGGGCCTTTTGCTTATTTCCTGTTTACCCTCTTGCAGCTGAAGCCACACATCAATGGTCCCTTCACCCCTGACTTAGCTCACCTAGTGTCTGACATTGGCTCTGTGGCAGAGAAGAATGGCTGGCCTTTAGAGGTTAAAGTTGGTATGTACCACATGAGATGCAGCATCTTGTATGCACACAACTTGAAATTGAATTGTGCTGTCAATTTTTCAGAGACAACCATTTGTATGTCTTTCATTCACTGACTTTCAGGTCTGATTGGAAGCTGCACCAACTCGAGTTATGAAGATATGGGTAGAGCTGCCTCTCTGGCCAAGCAGGCTCTAGACAAGGGGCTCAAGTGCAAGGCCCAGTTCACGGTCACCCCTGGCTCTGAGCAGATCCGTGCTACCATTGAGAGAGACGGTTATGTGAGTCTTTGTACTTAATTTAGGAGCTAGTTTAAAAGTATAGACCAGACATGGCCTTTGTAATGTATCGTTAAACTCTGTACCACTTGCTCATGATCGATGCTCAGCACCTCTTTGTGATTTTGCTGAGTGATTCTTAGGGAGTTAAGGAGTTTGTGTTTATATAAGGCCCGTCATTTTTGGTTTCAAAAGAAAAAAACTAAATACGAATGACGATGCGTAAATTTTTTTAGTTAGTTTTAATATTCATAATTAAAGGACTAATATACTGTGTTTAATATCCATTTTTGCTCAAAAATTCAAAATATTGAAAATATATTTATGCTTTCTTCCCATCATTTTTTTTTGCGTTATTTCATTTTAGGTTCGATTATTCGTTGGATATTCACTTTCCCCTGCCCTTGTTCTATAGAGGCGACAGTCTTGCACAGATATCAATTCTACCATTAGTTTAATAATATTCAATTAATATTGACTTTTATTGAGGTGGAAAAACTCGGCTAATTTTCCCGGTGGACCAATCATCCTCCCTTACTGTAGCCCTCTTGCTGCCTTTCAAAAGCACATTATGAACTTCTCGGAGCAAAGCTAACATGTTTGACAAAGCTACTGATGAATTCTGCGCGTTTTTCAGTTAGTTAACTTACATGGTACACGGACCATATAACTGTGTTATGTTTAGTATACATGATGTATAATATTTATTTTTCTGTTGTAGGCTAAGATACTGACTGATGTTGGAGGAATTGTCCTGGCCAATGCTTGTGGACCGTGCATTGGACAGTGGGACAGGTAACACAGAGAACCTTTCTTATGAAGCACAATCATTTTTAATCTCCAGTAATCATTCTTTTGAGTTAATTCTTTTTGTGACTTACCTAATTTTTCCTTGTGTAGGAGAGATGTTAAGAAAGGAGAGAAAAACACCATAGTCACATCCTACAACAGGAACTTCACAGCCCGAAATGATGCCAATCCTGCCACCCACGCCTTTGTTACATCTCCAGAGGTACTAGGATTAGGGTCTTATTGAGGGCTGTGCTATCTTTTGAGTCTGTTGTTTGCTTCTAGTTGTCTTTTGTTTTCTTCTCGTTGAATTTCTTGTTAAATTTGCACTTTTTTGTTTGATTTTTCTGCTAATCAGATTGTTACTGCACTTGCCATTGCGGGTACGCTAAAATTCAACCCTGAGGTTGACTATCTCACAGCTCCCAATGGAGAGAAGTTTAAGTTGGAACCCCCTACAGGAGATGAGTTACCTGAACGTGACTTTGACCCAGGCCAGGACACGTATCAGCAACCCCCGGCTGATGGCTCTGGTCTCCGAGTGGATGTCAACCCACAGAGCAACCGCCTACAGCTGCTTGAGCCCTTTGATAGGTGGCACGGCACAGACCTGGAGGACATGCAAGTGCTCATAAAGGTAATCTTGACACAAGGGTGCTTACTGATTTGGCTCTTAGGTTGTCATTTATCTTTAACTTTAATCAGAGCTGTTTCTAGGTGAAAGGCAAATGCACCACTGACCACATCAGTGCAGCTGGACCCTGGCTGAAATTCCGTGGTCATTTGGACAACATCTCAAACAATCTGCTCATTGGAGCTGTGAACATTGAAAATGATGCAGTCAATAAGATCCGCAGTCAGTTGACTGGAGAATTTGGTGCCGTACCTGATGTTGCACGCAACTACAAGGTAAAAGGTCCTTGCCTTGACTCTCACAGGATTTCTTTATTGAATTCGCTGGAAGGTTAATGGATTACTTATACCCTGTAGATCTTTTAGAACACCGATTCAGTTTGAGTCTTTAAAACTTCAGAGGTAAATAAAGTTAAATTGTGTATTATTGGTTTACTTGTAGAAAAATGGTATTTCATGGGTTGTGGTGGGAGATGAGAACTATGGTGAGGGATCCAGCAGAGAACATGCAGCTTTGGAGCCCAGACATCTTGGAGGCAGGGCCATCATTGTCAAGAGCTTTGCCAGAATACATGGTGCGTGTGTATCTTCTCTTCTTCTCTTTTTAAAAAAATTATTATTATTTTTTGTTCCTTCCCCTTTTAATGGGGTGTTGATGCTCTCTTTTATCTTCCACTCCGTAACCTATGTGTCTTTCAATAAGAACACATTTTTGTCATTTTATTGCTGTGCAAAACAGCGAGATTACAATGGTGTTCCCGGAGACAGTAACAAAGCAACAATATAAAAAGGCACATAGATATAAAACAGTAATTAAACAATTGTAAATTAATCTGGTACAGTAGACAACTGAACAGTAGGTCAAACAATCTGCTGTGTTCTTATTCCACAGTAACGGTTATGAAAGACTTGTATTTGCTTGTATTTTTCTCATTTGTAAGTTGCTTTGGATAAAAGCGTCTGCTAAGTGAATAAATATAAATGTATATGAAAGACACACTTCTTGCCCTTTACATTCTCATTTTAGTAGATGTGAGTACACAATGCAACTCGCACAGAGGTGTCCATCAGCACCATCGGAGGATCCTGAAGAACCCAATAAAAAAGTTGCATGAATGGGCATTTTTAACTTTATCAATGTGAGTGGGTGGTCGAATATGAAGCCCATGGGACAAAGAAAGGCCATGTTTATTAACATGAGCGCGTAGTAGGTGTTCACTCAGTGCTACGTGAAGCGTTTACTGCTTTCATTTGTTCGTCATCAGTAGTGACTATCCTGTTAAGGGTCATGGTGGTTTTAATGTGTTTATATTTTGAGAAATAAGACCAACTATGTATGGAAAAATATTGCAAGCAGGTGCAAACAATAATTGCAGGAGCAGATTGGCAGGATGGCTCAAGAGTGTCCTTGGGAATAGGCCGGATTAGCTCGAATTCTTTTGGGAGCAGGTGGGAATGGGATTAACAAAAACAGTCCCATGCACATCTCTGCACTCTCTCCTTTTACAAAAGCTTTATAAATGGCATAACTAAACCTTCCCTAGAGTGGTTCCCTGAATGTGGGGATAACTTGTATTTATTGCTCTGTGTTTTTGCTATTGTGTTAGTTATATGGCTAATGCCTAACACTTTATAACAGGTTGGAGAATACTTGATACTGATTCACTTCCTGGGTCACAGATGGACATAACAAATTGAAAGTAGCCACTCTAATACCCTACTACACAGTATGTGAAAAGCAGTACGGTGAAGGGGTAGTATATCCAAATTCCCAGTAGGTGAGAAATACCCGGATAGCGTACTGCTTCTGGCGAGATTTTGCAGTATGCAGCCGATGGAGACTATGTGAATCAAAAATCCCATAATGCAGCGGGACTGGTGTGGATGAGCTCAGAAAAAAAGGGAGAAGACAGTGCATTGGCTCTTTTTTTTTTTTTTTTTTTTTTTTTTAAGTATTAAAACTTGGTTAAACATAACTTGTTTAACAATACGCAAATAAATTGTTAACTTGTTGAAGGTTTAAACAAGAAAACAGTTGTCTCAGGGCTTGAAACCTTTTTTTATGATCTCCATCATGCCTTAGCCGGCCAATGCAACGGCAACGAATTTACCTCCACATGCTAACACTGCCCACATTAAATTACTAATTCATTACAACTAATATTAATAATTACAACTTTCCTGATATGTTTTGCCATTAGTATGGCTACTTAATCTGGTGGCCCCTTTAAGATTTTTGTGTGTTTATAATGACGTCGAAAGTCACATGACGATGCCAAGATAGCGGATGTAGTCTGTCTGGGATTGTTATTCTGAATGTGTGCACACAGAGCTGTGATAATGGTGAAATTCCAAACTCGTACATGCATCAGCTTTAATACATACTGTGTGTACTGTGGTAGGTGTCCTCGATAGATAGATGGATGGATAGAGGGATAGACATTTTGTTGATCCTGAGGGAAATTGTAGATTATTGATGCTAATAAAATGAATTGTTGCTCTTGTTGTTTCTACTTTGGTATTCATAAGCAAGATTACAGATTACATATTTATCCACCCAATCCTTGATAGAAGCTTAATTACATGTTACATTTTTTCAGGTTAATGCTAAACTTACTTTAATTTTTATTTATTTATTTTTTTATATCTGAACAGAAACAAACCTAAAGAAACAAGGTCTGCTTCCCCTTACCTTTGCTAACCCTGCTGATTATGACAAAATCCGCACAGATGATAAAATATCCATCGTAGGCCTCCAGACTTTTGCCCCAGGAAAGGTGAGGAGCATTTCTTTTAATCAAAAGTCAGAGTCCAGTATATTTACTTTGTCATTATGAATCTACACCATGGTGCCTATCACCATAGAAGATGTGAAAAGTGTCAAAGGAATTGCCTTACTCACTTGCCCTTTATTTTTGTGTTTTTCCCCTCTAGCCTCTGCATGCTGTACTCAAGCACAATGATGGCAGCAAGGAAACTATTGAGCTAAACCACACTTTCAACGAGACACAGATCGAATGGTTCCAGGCAGGTTCCGCCTTAAACAGGATGAAGGATCTACAGTAATAAAGGACTGGTCCTGACGAAAGGGCAAAGAACTACACATATGGAAAAGTTGTGAGGCATCAAATATTCAGCAGAAGTATTTGTAATTTGTTTAAATGTACACGCATAGAAGTCAATCAGATAGGATGCTGTAACTATGAGTAGGGTGTGTTTAATTCCTGCTTCAAGAAACAGTATTGCCTAAATAAAGCATACATACACAATAAATTTAATACACAAGTGGAACTTTACAGTGTACTTCTCAAACAGCAACAGTACGGTTTTCTTTAGATTTCACAGTTGCTCTAATATGTAAACCAGTTATATCTCATCAGCTCAGTAATAGTTACTGTGCCCTTTTGCTAGTCATGTTAAGCAGATAACTAATGAGAACTGCTTGTGAATCATATTCTGTGGTGTTATGTGATATCTGCGTTATCTGTTATAACTCTTTTTAATTTGTGGGTTGCCATAGTGGAAAAAAAAATGCCCATGCTTTTCAGAACTATTTTTGTGTAATAGATGAACCTGTGAGGCAGCATAGCCAAACAAATGTTCATCAAAACCTTCTTCTAACTCCTACTCCACTGTATATACAGTATGTCATTACATTGTGATTCACATTGCAAATCTTTGAAAATGAGATGCATATTTATTACTATGAAGTCAAATATCCATCAAATTCTTTGTCAGAACCTAATTAAAATCTTGGATTTATTCATCCTGATTTGAAAGCATTTTCAATTCGTATTGTGTAGGGATGTTTTCAATCTAGATCTTTAAATGTGTGAAAACATTAATGCCTATGTGTAATTGATTAACTGCTGAATGCTTGCAGTGTGACTGTATTACCTTAGCATTCTCTGATAGGGCAGTTGAGTCAGTACTTTCCGGTTACTGCAGCTACAATCTGTGTGTGAGATCTGGAGGCTTGAGCATCTCTCACACACAATTCTTACAGTGATGGACAATAGGAGTAAATGTACTGTTTTGGTAATATTGACTCTTGTCAATTGTTTTTCATTTGAGCATCATTCATCTATACACTTAAGTAGCAAAGTTGCACCAAGCACTGTAAAAGCTACACTGCTGACAAAGTCAGCTTGCTCTGGTAAGCTTACAACTGCCAAAAATACAGGCCGAGCTGGTCAGGCTCAAACTATTTCTGAATTACTGCTACTAATTCTAGAGAATATTGAAGATCTTCTCAATGAAATAACTCAACATTAAGACATTTAGAAAATCTTAAACATTTATTGATCGATATAGTCAAGCCATCAGTATGCTAGAAAATTCCATGACACCTGGGGTTCAAGTCAAGATGGATTTTTCAGCATAAGAGCTGTTCAAAGTCAATATTGACAAATAGCATCTAGTCTCACAGACTATAAGGTTATTTATGTACATTTAGGTGGAGAGAAAGAAATAAAAAATATAGTGCCTTATTTCTATATATAAGCATTGGTCAAAGCACAATATAGGCTATTTCCCCCAGGTATTTCAGAATACCTTATACTCTATTTGTGCTGTGTACCTTACATTTACTGAACACACCTAAAGTATAGTGTTCATCAAGTTAACACTGCATATGTTTTGTGGTCACAAGTTAACACAGTGTGTTGTGTGGTCACATATATAGGTTCTGTACTTAAACATTATTTTAGTTTGCAAAAATGGTGCCTTTCGAATGAAACAGTAAGGGGGCTTTTTTAAAAATTACTTTTGGATAACCTTTTGAAATAAGTATTTTTATTGGATATCCTAAAGATTGCACTTCCTGAGAACATATTAAAACCAAGTCTCACCCAAGTTCAGTGGATAATCTCAACTGGATACTGTGGATTTGTACCAAAGACCTGCTGCTGTAATCATGAAGACCCTGATGCTCCTAATGAACATCCTTTCAGCATACTTAAACCCACTTTGTAGCTTTAAAGTATTCAATTGTAGAAGAGGAACGATTAATAATCCCACTATAAAGCCTTAACCAGGAGAGGAGGGGTTCCCTTTGAGTCTGCTCAAGGGCTCTTTCTCATGTCGTCTCAGGAAGGTTTTCCTAGCCACTGTCGCAGCTTGCTCATTTGGGATGTAATTATAGGCTAAATCCAGAGTCATCACTAGTAGGATGAAAGGTGATGACAATAAATGGGGCCCCCACTGCCCAGGTGCCCCACTAAATCCAATAGTATTTATATTACAGTATTAGACATTACAGCTTCAGCTTGTCTGCCTGAGAGTTTAATGAAAACCACAAAAACTTCATGAAAGAAGTTTTCCAAACCCAGGCCCACCGGTTACTGATGATACGTTTTAAGATAACAATACTGTCAAGAAAATCCATCCATCTTCAACCGCTTACTCCTTTTCAGGGTCACGGGGAACCTGGAGCCTATCCCAGGAGGCATCGGGCACAAGGCAGGGTACACCCTGG
Source organism: Noturus placidus (assembly GCA_022414735.1). Classification (NCBI taxonomy): domain Eukaryota; kingdom Metazoa; phylum Chordata; class Actinopteri; order Siluriformes; family Ictaluridae; genus Noturus; species Noturus placidus. Next base: position 47,517 of record JAFFST010047463.1, read on the forward strand.
ACAGGGTGCCACATTTATTAGCTTTATTTAATAAAATATTATGCAGTAGCGTATTCTCTTCGTCAAAAATGAAGACAATGAGTAACTGCAAACATTTAACTTTTGAGAGAAAAGTTTTTACAATAACATTACCATGATATGTTACAAGTAAATATACTGCGCCAAAGTGATATATCTTTTACAATAAAAATGTAGACGTGGGCCTCCATGATCATATCTTATACTGTATATGATATGAGTGGAGGACTGGGGGGTCCAGAACCCCCTAGCTACAGCCCTGGCTAAATCTATTGCTTTGTGTCAATGTCTATTATTAAAAACGCTATAGAAGTACCATTTAATTGAATAATCGATGATTCACATCTAACCACCTGGTGTGTGAATGAGTGTACACTTTAACCCCCCCCCCCTTTTTTTTTTCCTCATAGAAAAGGCACATCCTGGACCTCCTCCTCTCCTCCTCCTTCAGCACATCACTGGGTAAGCTCTGCTGGGGTTTGTGTTTTCTATATGAATAAAAACAGCTGTGTGTCGCTCATGGATCAATTTAAGATAAACATGGCAGCAGAGTGAAGAATAGACCTACTACAACCCGCGGACATTTTGAAAATACGGTAAGAGCGAGAGCTTCCTCGGTAGTCAGGTCCATCCCTGCTCCACATTCCGTTATAAATACAACGCCATGCTGGTTTTATGACGCGTTCATGTTTACAACAGAACGGAAAGCTTGTCGTGTTTGCATGGCGCTAGCGTGATGTTTTGATGTCGCTACTCGTTTGACATCAGTGCGTGAATTTGGTAAACGTGCTGTAACGATAAACGGGTTAGAAAGAGAAGAATGATTATTGGGTTCTGTGTGTTATTCTGAGCATGTGGTCGGTGTAGAAAAAGGCGAGCACATTCTCACTAGGAGATCATTTCCACTGACGCCCAGTTTTGATGGAGTGGGAAAATGACACCTCTACAGACTCGCACTTAATTACTGAGAGCGGTCTGCTGCAATGTTATGATGTTGGTGTTCCCGCTTATGTTACACCTTTATTGCCCACAATTTATTAAAATGACAGAAATATTCTGGTTTCAGAGCCTTTTCGTTAGACTACTTGTTTCCCCCCTCGAGCTTATGTGAAAATAAAGGGACATCTATTTACAGGTGCACCTGTCTTCTAGCTGTACTCACTCATTGGTCCTTTCATCAGGTTCATTTATCACTATCTTCAGTGAAATCGAGCTAGTGAGTTGAAATTTAGCTGGGAAACCTTACTAATGTTGTTGACCTGATTTTGGAAATGATTTTTGATACTTTTGCTCATGAGGAGAGACCAACAGATAACACATGATATTTACATTTACATTTATTCATTTAGCAGACGCTTTTATCCAAAGCGACTTACAAATGAGAGCACACTCGCACACCAATGGTAGCAGAGCTGCCATGCATCGTAGGGTTAGTGGTTCGAATCCCGGCCCGGGTGATCCCATGCCGAAGTGTCCTTGGGCAAGACACTGAACCCTAAGTTGCCCCCGATGGCAAGCTAGCACCCTGCATGGCAGCTCTGCTACCATTGGTGTGTGAGTGTGCTCTCATTTGTAAGTCGCTTTGGATAAAAGCATCTGCTAAATGAATAAATGTAAATGTAATGATGGCTGATGAAGGCCTATAGAAACACTGCATGAAAAATTTGAGTTATATGCTGTAAATGCGCACCTGTACAAACAAGGTGCTGTGTTGGTTGTCCCTTTCCATTGATGGATAAAGTGCAATGATGTGTAACAGGAAATGAGCTAAAGTCAGTAAACACATCATGTACCTGATTAAATGAGCAATTAGTGTAGCAACAATGCAGATGTACTTAAACTTTCTACTAAGAAATGGCATGTTCACATTGCATGTTCACATTGTAGTTGATGCTGGATTGTTACCGTAGATTAATCAAATTAAAGTAGATTAATTTGTATTTCTCTGTAGTGCTTTTTCTGAATCTACTCCTTTGCGGCCCAGCTGGTTAGTCTTCAGCCTGTGAAGCCTACAGGTTCAGAGGGCTCGGACTCCTCTGAACGATGACTGATTCAGACACTTCATCCTCATCTGATCCCCTTCTGCACAAACCCCACATCCCTCTCCCACTCTCTTTCCCTTTTCTGAGAGGGGGCAGTCATGTCTGGGAGAGGAAACCGCCACAAGCCGGAGAGCCACATAGTCCACTTCCTATCAAGCGCAATCGCTCCTACTCTGCGTAAGTCAGAACAAAACACTTTGTGTTCAAGAAATAAAATGAAACTTGGGTGCTGGAGCAGTTTTGACTGTGCCATCTCTCTAAATGTGTGACAGAGTTTGGTTTTCTTTCAGTAATATGCATCCTGGATTCACTTTCTCTCAATCATTGTCTCTGTTTTATCAGAACTGTGAGGTCCAGGTCTGGCCCAGTTTTCAAGGGAGTCTGCAAGAACTTCTCTAGAGCCCAGGGACATGGTTTCATCCGACCTACTCATGGAGGCGAGGATATATTTGTTCACATCTCAGAGTGAGTACACCATCAGAGGAGTTATCAAGCATGCTGCATTGGACTCTAGAATAATGCATAATTATAATTTGTAAAATCAATGGGGCACTGACATTTTAAAGAATAATATGTGCCTTTTTTTAAATCAGCATTGAGGGTGAATATGTACCAGTGGAGGGGGATGAAGTGACCTACAAAGTGTGCCCTGTTCCACCGAAGAATCTGAAGTTCCAGGCTATAGAGGTTGTAATCACTAACCTTACACCAGGAACAAAGCACGAGACATGGTCTGGACAAGTTTTCAGCTCATAACTCGGACGCATTTTTACTCTTGCTAGAATGAAGAACCGAAGTTTGGGCAGGACGAATTCTGACATGGAGAAAGGAAATACAGTGTTACAAAATAGCTGAAGGAGTTGAATATCTTTATATATATTTACTAACATAAGCTTGAAATGGTGTTATGTGTAAGTAGGTAATGGATGGATTTTGGGGTCGTGTAACTTCTGGGTCTTTAGCTTGTCAAATATGTACCATAAACTATTTGGAAGGTGGTGTAACTAACTGGAGTTAGAAGTTAGTTTGGCAAGACTGACTGAGCTTTTAAAATACCAGTAGAAGTTATATAAAAACATAGTCTCCATCTAGATAGCATTGACTTTTTCTGTCTGTCTGTCTTTATTTATTTATTTATTTATTTATTTATTTATATTTTAGGGTGAAGTTGACTTCATTATTTCGGTGCATTGTTATTACATTCTACTGACACTACTGACAACCAAAATGTTAGTGTCATGTGGATGAACAGTGATAATTATATTCTTAATAATCATAGAACAAATGTTAAATTTCTGTATGTGGAAATTTTAATGACCTTACCTCACAGTTAGGGGTGGACAAAGTATGGACAAATTATACTTAAGTGACAGTATGTATAATGTGTCAAAATCATACTCAATTAAAAGTGGAACTATTCTGCCAAAAAATGCAATCAAATGAAAGTTAAATAGTTTCTACTTAGGGCCAGGGGTGCGCATGCTCAAGTAACACAGTGCAACGGATTATCCATATTCAGACACACATGGTTAGCTATAGTACTAACTACGTTGTGTAACACGATAATGTTGAGGTTTATAACAAATAAAAATGTATGGAGGAAAAATTCATTTTTTAAATTGAAAATGTAATCTTGTAAGGGTACAAGTATTCAATTTCAACAACAATCAAGTATAAATACACCAAAATAATACTTAAGTATAGTAACAAAGTACAACTACTCAAATATGCTCTACCCCTGCTAAAAATAGTGATGGTTGTTTTTTTTTTGTTTGTTTGTTTTTTGTTTTTTTAAGAACATTGGAAATGCTCACAAACCTCATCCATCTGATAATCGGCTGTTCATTAGTGAAAAGCATTTTGACTTTGCATTGTCAGAGTCCTCATCTGTAACAAACTGTGTGCATTTTAAGAACATTAAATAAACATTGGGTATTTGACTAAATACCCCGCTCAAATTCACTTCTTCCCCACCTTCAGTGTAACTGTAATTTTGTGTAATGTAATAAATGGTTGTTTAAATTTATAGCTGTCTGACCATACATGAGTCTGATCATTAAGATGCACTAACATTTTCGAATGGTAATTTTTTTGCTCAGATTTGTTCATATATAACTTCAATGAATAAGAACCGTTGTCTGTAAGTTTCTTAACAGCGTACACTAACTTAAGTCACTGGCTCTGAATATGACCTTTAATAAATATTTTGCTCATGCTGACTCACTTCATCATTGTTTTGACCAAATTCCATGAGCATTTTGCACCAATGGACAAATCAGATACAGCAAATCAAATCTGTTTTTTTATACATGTTTAGTATGCTTTTGGATCCTGTCTTTACTACTCCGTTTTTAACAACACTGCATAGAAGACCAAAAGAAGACTTGTACATGAGCGAAGGTGCCATATATTTTTAGACAGCAAAGGATACCAATTATGCTCAAGCATAATTTCAGAAGCTTATGCAGACTACTGGAGATCCTTAAAGACACATTACAGTTTTAAGAGACCTTGAAGTAAAAAAAAAACAAAAACTCTCAAAGTCATCAAATCAAGATATTAGGAAAATATATTTGGATAATACTATATGTAAATTAATTATAAATATACACAGTTGTATGCAAAAGTCACCCCTGAAAAGTAGTAAATACAAAAAGTAAATATATATAGTGTGTGTGTGTGTGTGTATATATATATAATATATATATAATGTATGTACGTGTGTGTATATATATATACTGTGTATATATGTATATATATTTTTGTGTGTGTGTGTGTATATATATATATATATATATATACAGTGGTGTGAAAAAGTGTTTGCCCCCTTCCTCATTTCCTGTTCCTTTGCATGTTTGTCACACTTAAGTGTTTCGGAACATCAAACCAATTTAAACAGTAGTCAAGGACAACACAAGTAAACACAAAATGCAAATTGTAAATGAAGGTGTTTATTATTAAAGGTGAAAAAAAATCCAAACCATCATGGCCCTGTGTGAAAAAGTGATTGCCCCCCTTGTTAAAACATACTATAACTGTGGTTGTCCACACCTGAGTTCAATTTCTCTAGGCCTAATTATTGCCACACCTGTTCACAATCAAGGCATCACTTAAATAGGAGCTGCTTGACATAGTAAGGTCCACCAGAAGATCCTTAAAAGCTACACATCATGCCGAGACCCAAAGAAATTCAGGAACAATTGAGAAAGAAAGTAATTGAGATCTATCAGTCTGGAAAGGGTTATAAAGCCATTTCCAAAGCTTTGGGAATCCAGCGAACCACAGTGAGAGCCATTATCCACAAATGGCGAAGACAT
>JAFFST010047463.1:53543-68117 GCA_022414735.1 Noturus placidus
CACCTTTAATAATAAACACCTTCATTTACAAATTGCATTTTGTGTTTCCTTGTGTTGTCCTTGACTACTGTTTAAATTGGTTTGATGTTCCGAAACACTTAAGTGTGACAAACATGCAAAGGAACAGGAAATGAGGAAGGGGGCAAACACTTTTTCACACCACTGTATATATATATATATATATATATTACATTACACTGTATGTATATACACACATAGTAAACTAATTATTATTTTGAATTCATCAAATATACTGTAACTATGCATTAACATTTGCAGATTTTTTTTGTAATAGTTTGCTGCATCGTTTTTTCACTTAACAAATTAATAAAATATGTCATTTGGTTGGGGGGCCCAAGCATTAAGCTAGGACATTATGTACCCACTTGATTGTAGCAAATTCAACAGTCTTATCTCGTTTCAGAAGCTGTGTTCACTTAGCAGCAAACCATGAGTCAACTTTTATGACAGTTCAGTTAATCAGCAGCACTGTAGTTTCATAGCACATCAACCTTTGTACTTTGAGCTTCATTGTCTTCTTAATTTACTGCTATATTTATTTCTACCAAGTTTTTAACATGAGGACAAATACACAGTAAAATCCCTAGTGTTGAATTAACACCCAGAGTGTTTATATGTGTCCAATGGACTTATATAAACACTGAAGGGTGCGAATTCAACACTGTGTTGTGTATTTTGTTGTGTATAATGTAAGAGAGTTTTATATGAGGCAATAAATGAAAGGCATGTCAAATTGAACACATTAAAACCCACAATAGTCAAGGTCCATGTTAATGTATATCTGCTACTTATAAAAATCTATTTTCCATTTATGATATATATGAATATTCTTCTCCTAAATGACTTCCCCAAATTTGATTAATGATTTCTCCTACATTGTACCACAAAAATTAAAACATCAAGTTGTGCATGAGCATCAAAAGGGGACTCAAACATCTGCAGTTAAATGATACATTCAGACAATTATCTTTCTCTCTCTCTTTTTTTTTTTACTACTTTGCCTTCTAAAGAACTGCACCAAACTAGCATTTATGTTTAATTCAAAACTGCAAGGCTGGGTTGCAGTCACTGGCAAAGATATTAAGCTGACTCAAACAGGCTAATGTGGGACACTTCAATAGTGATGCCATCTTGTCAAAATCACATGACTACAGATTTAATCTAAAATATACGGAGGACAAGATGTGAACAGGAATTTCACTCAGACTAAGATCAAGTGATGATGAAAGGCTTTTGCAAACTTTCTAAATAAGTTTTTTATATATATATATATATATATATATATATATATATATATATATATATATATATATATATAAACCAAGATAAACAACGGTGAAATAATGTTTGCGTTAAATAGTTTTTTTTTGCATGAAGATGTATGTACATTATCCACTATACAGAACAGTAGAAACGTGGGGAAGCATGTTTCTGGGACAGTTCTATAGGCATTTTAGTGATGTTATGTGCTTGCATGTAGAAGCATACCTTGTTATACAAATGCCTGTAAAATACTAATTATTTAAAATAAAGTCAAAATTACTAACTAAACACATGAATCCAGATTTGCTAAATTCTCACGACAAGCCAGATAATATCTGACTGAATAAATCACATGTGTAGTTTAGGTCTGTGTGTTCACTATAAGACCACAGCTGCAGGTGACCGGATGTCACTGTATCATTTTTACAGTGTGCTTGCATAGCCGATGGTACCGCTGTAGAAACTGAGCAGATGGGTAGGCTATACATTTCAAATGCTCTTATCTGAGCAAGTCTCAGTTTAGACACAAAGCTGGTTTATTATCACGCGAGCTCTCTCACTCTCTGTAGTTCATTAACGAGCAGTGGCTCAGAGAGCAGAAACAACTCGCTTTGATTGTCAACATTTTTTACGTCGTGTATTTTTCCATTAATTTGATCTTTTCTCGTGGTCCACGGACTAGGCGTATAGTCAACAATAAACCTAACACAGAGTGAACTAAATTTGCATTAGATTGTACTTTTTTTTCTTATTAAACACTTCGACCTATGCTATTAACCTTCAAAATATTTATATATCTAGGCCTATTTCCTCCAAATATGACACCGTGCTAAATTCTGTGAAGACAGTTTTGGGACAGTCTAGCTAATTTAGACTTGTTTGTATGTTTTTTAAAGAGACAAGTGGATCATTTCTTTTGATTCAATGCAATCGTCTTTAACAGCTGGTAATGAATAATGCGTTACTGGATTTTTGTGTGTTTGTGGAGTCTAACGAGTGGACTGAACCAGTCTTGCCTAAACGGTGAGTACCTGATGAACGTGGTGCTGCTACAGGACGACGTGTCTCCCTGGAGTTTGAACTTCGTTCAGCCAGCAGTGATGAACGCGATTAAATTCGACGCGGAGATCAACTACAGCAATGGTAGTTTATTTTCTCTTTGTAGATAATTATGACCAAAAGAAGTCTAGATATTCTACACTTTTTTTTAATGTTGATGAACAAATACGCATAGTCAGAAGGCTGTATATATTCCTGTGTGGTCCTTATAGGTCCCTAGTCATTGTAGTTTGGTGAACCACATCAATGAACATTTTCATATTATAAGCTGATCATTTTGTTCTAAAACAGATTTTATTTTTGTCTAATTTGGTCACTATGACGATGTGCAGTCTGCCTAGTATCGAGGCTTGGATTACAACATTTTCAAATAAAGTTACCAGCCAGTTGATCATAAAATAATGTAATAAGTTAACAATAACCACAATGATACCATTATAATAGTGGATGATTATGATTTATCATTTATTTACTTATTTTTTGTCCTGAATGTCTCGTTAACATAGCGGAAATTATAAAATGGTTTGAAACTATAAATAACCATGGATCTGTTAACTTACTAATATTTAGTTTGTTGGAACCAAACTGAATGGGATAAAACATATGTATGACCAAAAATATGATAAGTAGCTAACAGTATCTGCATTGTATACTGACTTATCTTGTATGTACATAGCTCAAATAATACATAAGTTTAAACAATTCTTTAAAAAATTGGATATTATCAAAATCAGATGTGTGTGTGTGTATATATATATATATATATATATATATATATATATATATATATATATATATATATATATAATTTAACATGTACAGATGGGTAACAAAATTAATGGAAAAATTGGTGGGCCTGATGTGCTCTGGGAGCCACCTGGGTCACTGCAAAGCTATTCTTATTAATCACCTTTATTCTAAAATGAAACCTTTTTAGCTTGATTGGAGTAGTCTCTTCCATCTCATGTCTCAGCATCATGTAAGATTAGCACATTTCTTATATTATTAGAGAGCACTCTCTGCCACCATCATCAAAAAATCAAATGAGAGTATATCTTTTAGAAGAATATTGTTCAGTGCTCCAGTATAGTTCCAGAGACTTGTACAATCTATGCTAAGGAGCATACGGAGTTATACTACATCATTTTTCTGTTCATAGTTTTTTTCATACAGCTATATGAATCCTAAAAATATATCTGTTTTTGATAGCTGTATGCTATTACTTACTAACAATTGACAAATCATTAAACACAATGATACATTTTAAAAGTTTGTCAACCAAACAGGATATGCTGTTGAAGGTACATTACCTTTGACTAGACTGACATTATCAACAACAAAAAAACCACAGTTAAGGCCATGTTTTTGTTTTTATTTTTTCAATAATTTTATTGGTGCTGTGTTTTTTTTGTGTTTGTTTTTTGTAGATGTAAGTCACAACCTGAGTGCCACCTACAATGGGTTTCAAACTGTTCATTACCGACATAAAGGCTGTAGCAGCAGCACCTGTGGGGGAATAGAGATCCTGAAAGATCTTGATGTGAGAGTTGATTTCAGGTTGTTTTAACTTTGAGACATGATCATCACTCTGTTCACATTGGTAAATCTCATAGCCAATATTTTGTTGTAGAAATCAGGAATGGTTGGCTGTGCTCTGCTGGGACCATCCTGTACCTATGCAACCTTCCAGCTGGTGGAGTGAGTTAGACTGATTCCTAACTTTGGGCCGTATTCAGAGTTGGTGACTTAAGTTCAATGATTTTGTCAATATTTGTGTGGGGAAATTTTCATGTATTCAGACTTCGTTGCACACCTATTTAAATCAATTTTCTATGCTCATTGAGACTCTGCAAATAACTTTCATGTAGTTCATGACTCTGACATTGCCAGACTTTTCTTGAATAGAAATGTCTGAGACTGGTTTTAATAGAGTCTAGATGACAGACTTTAAACACAAGTTCTTGCTTTTGAATCCATTAATTTAATGAAGCATTAACATTTTGTTAGGATACATGGCATCATGGACTCTATCAAATATCAGCAGATATTAAATGAAAACCTGACTGCCTCTGCCCGAAAGCTTAAAATGGGTCGTGCTTGGATCTTCCAGCAGTACAATGATCCAAAACATACATCAATATCAACACAAAAATGGTTTACTGACCACAAAATCAAGGTCCTGCCATGGCCATCCCAGTCCCCTGACTTAAAACCCATAGAAAACCTGTGGATTGAACGGAGGAGGAGAGTCCACCAGCGTGAATTTCGAAATTTGAAGGATCTGGAGAGATTCTGTATGGAGGAATAGTTTCTGATCCCGTGCCATGTATTCTCTAACCTCCAATCTTGGTACAGAAAGGTAGCACAAAGTATTAACTAAAAGGGTGCCAAGAATTGTTGCACACCTATATTTAACAAAGATATTTTTTTTTTATAAACCTGTGTTGTATTTGCAACTGTTTGAGATCCATGAGAGCAGAGTATTTTTGTGCATTTTTTTTTAAACAAAAGATCAAAAGGTTAAACAATAAAAACTAATTCTCACAGCCTTCTTTGCTCATATTTACCAAGGATGACAATATCAGTGGAGGGCACTGTATATAAGTGTATTTACAAGCCAGAAGATGACCCTCTGCATGTGGTATTGTGGTTATGTGAAACTGTCAGACAGTGGTGCTGGACATAACACGTGTTCTTAGCTTGAGCCAATATTGAGCCAGAAAATGTGGTATAGTTCAGAATCGGGCGTAATTGAGACATGTCTTTGTTTTACTCAAAATCCACCCTGTGTACTCTCATGCAATTGCACTCTCATGCAATTTCTAAATAGTATATACATTTTTAGTTACATTTATGGTCTGAATACCTATGTGCACAATTGTGGTATAACATCCTCACTGTGCACTTCTCTATCTCAATTCTAAATATGGCCCTTAGCTTGACATTATTGACTTGAAAATTGTAAGACTTTCCATGTCACCCTGTGCTCTTTAATGAAAAGGCATTCTATTACTGTTGAAACTGTTGTGCCTTGTGTTGTCTCAATGCCTTTCACATTAGTAAGGTTTTTTTCTACAAGTTTTAAAGATCTGCTACAGTTTGTAAGTCATTTCTTCTCATGAAAATATTTGCTTTTATTGTATGTATAACCTGGTCTTTGGCAGTATTGACGTTGGTCTAAAACTCAATATGCCCATCATCTCAGCGGGAAGCTTTGGCCTATCTTGTGACTACAAGGCTAACCTGACACGCCTACTGCCTCCAGCTCGCAAGGTCTCCAACTTCTTTATCAAATTCTGGAACTTCTCAGACGATATTAAGCCTTTGTGGAGTAAGACATACATCTACAAAAAAAACAATAACCCAGAGGATTGCTTTTGGTGAGTTACCTGAGCTGTTTTGGGGGTTTTTTCCCCCCATGAAATAAGCTAGACCTTGGGGGAAGGATTAGTTCAGTTCATGCCAATGTCAATGTGTTTAATTATTTGTGCTTTAACAGTAAATGTATCAGCTTATCATGTGACAAAGATGCTTAAAAGCTTTTCCTCTTGACAAGGTACATGAATGCCCTAGAGGTTGACTCAGGCTCCTTTGCTTCCAGTGTTGGAAAAAGAGTGGTGCTCCGAAAAGAAGAAGAGTTCAGTGCTGCATTAAAAAATTATAGAGAAAGTAACTGTAAGGATAAATTCCATGTTTTCCTGCCTTTTTTTTTAAACGGGCAAATGTTTGTCCATCATGAAACAGTGTCTGCTTTCCCCACAGTGTTTATTTTATGTGGAACTCCCGATGATATCATGCAATTGAAGAATGGCTCTCTGGATGTCGATGCTCATGTTGCCTTTATTCTCATTGATCTGTACAAGTCAGTCATCCACCAATCACAGCTATTTCACTTTTTTTTAGTCTTATCTTTCTATTTGAGTCTTTGTCAGTGTGCTCATGGGGAACAACATAGAAAACTAAACATTGCAATACATCTCTTTTTAGTGACAAATATTACCTTGAACCATCCAATGATGCTATGAAGAATGTCTTGGTACTGACAATGCCCAATACTCGGAATTACACCATAACTACCAACAGCACGGTCAGGGGTTTTGCTACTTTTCTTTTTCAGCTTCTTTATCATGCGTATTTGTGTTTTGTACTTTATAGAGTAATTGCACACTTTTCTGCTGCCAGTCCACATACCACAAAGCTGTCATATATGGATTTTATGTTGTCTTATTGTATCGGTTTCTTCCTGTCTGCTCTTTTGTCTTGCTGTCTGTAGATGAATGATTATATTGCTGCATATCATGATGCGGTACTGCTGTTCGGGCAGGTGATGAGGCAAATTTGGCGGATTCCTGTCATGGATGTAGACAGTGTCAACATTAACTATTTCAGAAATGTGTCATTTAAAGGTTAACATAATTGAGACTTAAAATCCTGTTGACTTCCTAATTAAGTCTCAGATAAAGTTAATGAAATCATAATGTAAATGAAACCTGTGTTAATATTATGTGTTTATGATCACAGGTATTGCGGGAGATTATAGGTTAGATGAGCATGGGGATAGAGATGTGGTGTTTTCAGTGATTTATACCAACATCAACAATGAGGTATTCAATAAATCTTCAACCACTCCAATTGAATACACAAGATATATTTGCCAGGGAGATTATGGGAATGTGGGAATCATTTATAAAGTCACAACTCGGATACTGACAGAGAGAGTACACACAGTACCATAGTAACTGGGTGCAATCGGTTTGTGTTATCAGACATAAAAGCTTAAGTTCCCCTTTCTGTCCTTCAGTACAAAGTTCTGTATGAGTTTGACACCAGTAATAATAAAACAACACTGGTCGACGTCAATCCTTCATTCATCTGGCCTCAACAGCAACTTCCTGATGATCAGCCTCCTGCTTATAATGCAGGTGCTGTGACTTTTCTGATTTAGTTGCTTTTGCTGTTAGCAGTTTACTGTTAAGTTTCTGCACTTTAAGTCAAACCTAGAGTAGGTACAAAGAATGAATTCTCAGTTGAATTTAACCATGCATAAACAGCAAAATTGCATGAATGTTATTATTTACAGACCCTTTAACAATGAGTTCTAACTTACTTTATTTATGTTCAGGTCTGCTGGAGCAGAATGTCATTGTCATATCACTGGGCTCCCTCGCATTGGTAGTAATAGCCACAGTTGCGTTTGTCTTTTGCTGGTAAGAACGTCAGATTCTGTCATTTTATTATTTCCTTATCCATTTAGTGTTTTGTGTTTGGAGAATATAAAGAAATATATGCTTTCTGCTTTCCCAGGCAGAACAGGTCATACCACCGTAAACAAAAGCGATGGTCCCACATCCCTGTAGAGCTCATTACCCCTGTTGAGTCCAGTGAGAGAAATATGGTGTCTCTAAAGGTAATGTTTGTCACCTATTCACACTTTAGGTCTTATGCCTTTGAATCTTTTTGTTGCTTAATTCATTTACTCTTCTCTAGTCATTTTGACATTGCGAAGGACACAACTCTGTATAAAAAATTATGCAAAGAAATCACTGTATGAGACATGATTTGATCCAAAGTGCTTTTCAGAAGTGATTTTTGCAGTATTTTTTAACACTGAAAATTTCTTTGTACCTTTCCGTTGGGCCAAACTTGTTAATACATTGAAACACATCAACCAAATAGTAAATATCTGTACTATGAAATTATTATAAAATAATTATGTTGATCTTTTTACAGTATCAGGTTTCAGGTTTCAGTGATCTGTTCATATAGCTTGCTTTTATGATAGAGTCCATCAAGAAACAGCTACTTAGTCCATTTAACCACATTTAATCAAATTCATTTAGAAGTAATAGACCATTAATAATTTCATTCTATCTGGTTAATCAGATTGATGAGGATGCCTGGAAAGATACGTGTCAGAAGATTCGCCGGGCACGCTACGATAAAAAGGTGCTTTGTGATCATTCTTCTAGTAGCTCTCTCATCAACTTGCCTGTTCAATATTCAATTATTTCCATATAACGGCATGTTTGTTGTTGTAGATTGTAATCCTTAAAGAGCTGAAACACTCTGATGGTTACTTCAGTGAAAGACAAAGAATAGCGCTTAATGCTGTAAGCAAACGTCCTTTTTTTCTCTCTTTGTGATGCTTTGGACTCTATTTGCAACAACCACTTGCTAAAAGTTGTACATACACCTAGGCTAAAGATATTAAATGTCAGATTTTCCACAACTTCACACATTTCATATTACCATACATGGTCCATCCATGGGGTTACAATTTTACATACACCAAGTTGAGTGTTTCCTAAACCAGTTTGGACGAGTCTAGAAATTGATGTTATGACATTTAGAAGCTTCTGATTGGCAATATGTGCCTATTTTTAAAGCCCGTGCCTCTTTGCCCTTGATACCATGGAAAAATCCAAGCAAGCCAAGACCACAGAAAAAATTATTGTGGGCCTCCACAGGATCGGTTCCTCCTTAGGGGCAGTTTTCAGACAACCAAAGATACTATGAGCATCAGTACAGACAAAGGAACCAGTGAAGACATCCACCATTAGGAGACCTACAATGCCATAGCATGAAGACTTGAGGGAAAGGAAAAATGCCCCTACTCTAAGAGAGACACAAAAGAGCCAGACTGACGTTTGCAGGTGATCACCATACTTTTAGAGAAGTGTTCCATAATGATCAGCACAATGTATGGAGGAAATAGGGTGAGGATTTAACTCAAAGAACGTTGTGAAGCATAGATTAGTAGCATCATGTTGTGAGGATGTTTTGCTGGAAAAGTGCAATTCAGAAAATAGATGTGTCATGCGGAGGGAGGATTATCTAGAAATACTGAAGCATCTCATGGCATCAGCCAGAAAGTTAAAACTTGGTTCTAACTGGGTTTTCCAGCAGGACAGTGATCCTAAGCATACCTCCAAAGTGAAATTATTGAAGAGGCCATCACATAACCCTGCCCTGAATCTCATACTGTGAAAAAAATTGTGGACTGAACTGAAAAAGTGTCTGAGCAAGGAGGCCCACAGACCTGGCTTTCAGACGTTTGTGGAAGGCTATCCCAAGTGTTTTATTCAAGTTAAGCAATTAAAAGGCAATGTCACCAAATCCCAACAAAAGTGTATGTAAACCCACTGAAAATGTTTTGACCCACTGAAAAGCTGATATATTAAATAAAAGCTGAAATAATTTTTAAACATTTATATTAATTTCTATTATTTTGAAATAAGCTCTTATGGAAATAAAGTAGATACCTTACTTGATTGAACACAGGAAATGTATGGTAAGATGAAATGGGTGGAGTTGTGTGAAATTGAGGTTGAATGTCTTCAGCCTTGTTTTTGTATTTCTTGAAACAATCAAATGTATTTTAAATAGGAGACAACTTTTTCTTTGGTTTACTTTCTTTTCAGCTATTACAAATAGATTATTACAACCTAATAAAATTCTATGGTACAGTGAAGATTGATCATGAGGTTCTTGGAGTGTTTGAGTACGGAGAGCGAGGATCTCTTAGGGTGCGTAGAGCAGCACTAATCACATGATCTTAAAGTTGACCATACACTGGTTCAGCTCAGATTTACACATTTTTTGATGTCCATATTCTTTCAGTATGTGCTTAATGATAGGATTTCATACCCAGAGGAAACCTTCATGGACTGGGAGTTCAAAATTTCTGTCATGTATGACATTGCTAAGGTATGTGAACACTTATTTATTGTTTGAGTTCATATCTTTTTAACTTTTCTGAGTAGCATAAAGTCTTTAATATAATGCCATGCAGGGCATGTCCTATCTTCACTCAAGCAACATTGAAGTCCATGGTCATCTGAAGTCCACCAACTGTGTCACTGATAATCGTATGGTAGTGAAAATAACAGGCTTTGGTTTTAATACTTTCATCAGTCCAGATAGAGGTCAGTGTTCCTCGGTTGTTGCATTTACAGACCAGAATTTTATTTCTTCCTCAACTAGAAATATTTTCTTTCTCACAGATCTGTGGACTGCTCCAGAGCACTTACGAAAAGAGGGCATTTCTCAGAAGGGAGATGTTTATAGTTTTGCCATAATTGCACAGGAAATCATGCTGAGAAAATGCACATTCTACACCAAGGCCTGTTCTGATAAAGCTGGTGAGAGTGTATAAGCTACACCTCAATCATACACATACTGACCCCTGCTGGAGAACTATTGGTTAGATTCACTAGTTAGATTTGTCCCTACCAGAATCAGAATCAGAAAAGGGTTTAATTGCCAAGTACAGTTTTTAGCACGTACAAGGAATTTGTTGTGATGTTGTTGTGGTGAACCATATCCAGTTTCAGTGATGATGTAGTAGTTGACTTCCCTCATATACCATGGTAGAGAAAAATGTCTACTTTTAATACATTCTTATATATATATATATATATATATATATATATATATATAATTTTTTATTTATATCTTCAATATATACATCCATCTTTCTCTTTGAACAGAAAAGTTGGACTGTGTGCAATATCCCCGAATGCTGTGTTTTTTCAGGCCTGACCTAAACTTTGAAACTGCAAGTGAAAAAGAACTGGAGGTTTGTGTGGTTGTATGTATACAGTACTGTGAAATAGTATTTGCCCCCATCCTGATTGCTTCTGTTTTTACGTGTGTATATCTCATCGTAAATAGTTTTATATCTTCAAATAAAATACAAAATAAAACAAATGCAACAAAGACCTGAGTAAACACACAATACAGTTTTTCTTTATTTCTTTATTGAATCCAACACCTATCACCAATGTGAAAAACTAATTGCCCCTTTAAACTTAAATTCTAGTTGTGCCACCTTTAGCAGCAATAACTGCAACCAAATGCTTCCGATAACAGGAGAACATTCTTTCACTTACTTCTAGGACTTACTCATAAACTTTGGATTAATGTCTTGCTGCATAATCCAGTTGTGCTTGAGTTTCAACTTACAGACCGGACATTCTCCTTTAGGATTTTCTGGTAGAGAACAGAATTCATGTTTCCCTCAATTATTGCAAGCTGCCTAGGCCCTGAAGCAGCAGAGCATCCCCACACCATCACACCACCACCACCATGCTTGTCTGTAGGTATGATGTTCTTTTTGTGGAATTCTGTGTTTGGTTTATGCCAGATGTAATGGGACCCCTGTCTTCCAAACTGTTCCACTTTCAACTCATCAATCCACAGAACATTCAGAGGTGGGCAGTAACGTGCTACATTTACATTGTTACATTTTCTTGAGAGACTTTTTGAAAAAAAAAAAAAAAAACTTTTAAGAGAAGGTTTAACTTGCCATACTTATATTCTTACTGAAGTTAATTTTTAATCACAGAAATGTATTTTTACTTCGGTGTAATGTACTTGAAATGTACTTTTACTTACATTTGGTGGCGTTCCTCCATTACTGTCAGAGTGAGAATTTGGGGGGGATTTCCTCCCCCCTAAATAAGGCTTGATCCCCTTAAAGGACATCAAGAACAAAACGAGAACACCTGAACGACATGGTCTCGGCCCGATTGTTTTCGTGCGGATCTGAGCATGATTGCTATGTTCATATATGTCTAAATGAATCAAAGAAAGGGAGAAAATGCACCAGGTTCTGAAACAAACTCTCCAAACGAGCCATGTGTGAAAACGCCCTGAAATCGAGGATTTTCCCTTCATTTTAATCACTTTTCATTTTACACACTTCTGATTGGATACTTTATTACTCTTAATTATTTACATTATTACTTTTACTGTTACTTGAGTAATAATTTTTATAAGTAGTTTTACTTGTACTTGAATAAAATTTTTGTCTACACTACTCCCCTCTGCCCAAAAGGTTTGAGGATCATCAAGGTGTGTTTTCGCAAAATTCAGACAAGCTTTAATGTTCTTCTGGGTTAGCAGTGGTTTTCACCTTACCACTCTTCCATGGATGCCATTTTTGCCCAGTGTCTTTCTGATAGTGCGGTCATGAACAGTGACCTTTATTGATGTAAGAGAGACCTGTAGTTCCTTTGTCCTTGGCATTTTTGTGACTTCCTGGACGAGTCGTTGCTGTGCTCTTGGAGGAATTTGGAAGGTCGGCCACTTCTGGGAAGGTTCACTACTGTGCAGAGTTTTTCCATTTGGAGATAATGGCTCTCACTGTGGTTCTTTGGTGTCCCAGAGCCTTTGAAATAGCTTTAACACTTTTCAGGCCAATGTATTTCAATCACCTTCTTCATAATTTCTGGAATTTCTTTCAGTTTTGGCAGTGTGTTATTGGGTAATACCAACTTCATGCTGTTGAAAAAGTTCTATTTAAATTTAGATTTGATTGAACAAGGTTTGGAGTAATCAGGTCAGCTTGAGTCTAGTCCAGCTCAACCCCATTATAAATGCAGTTTCATAAATTCAGGGAATTAGTTATTACGGGGGTAAATGCATTTTTACACTGGCTCAATTAGTATTAGATAAATTTTTTGCTTCAATAAATAACTATCATGTAAAAACTGTACTTTGCATTTATTCAGGTTGCCTTTGTGTTTTATCTTGGATTTTCTTTTAATTTCTCAAAGAATTTAGTCTGAGATATACACTAAAAAAGAATAGTAAAGAAGAAACCAATATGGGGCAAATACTTTTTCACAGCACTGTATGTGTGTTTGTGTATCTTATGTAAAGGAATGTTATCTTATTTTAATGGTATTTTAATACATTTCTGTTAAATGCCAGGGCAAACAAAAAAACCTATCTTGTATTGTGTCTTCTGTCCATAATCCATGGTTTCAGGTGTACTTACTTATCAAATCCTGCTGGGATGAAGACCCTGACAAAAGACCAGATTTCAAAAAGATTGAAAGTACTTTGGGAAAGATTGTCAGGTAACAACAGTTCATGTGAAACAAACTTTATATACAAAGTAAGAGACAGGACGAGGCAGATGCAATGATAAATATAATACAAGTTAGTACACACAACAGTACAGGAAGGCGCAGTGCACATAGTGCAATAATACATTATAACAAATAATAACTATTTTAATCTGTACTGGTGAAGAAAAAGGTAGAGTTAAAAGTTTTATAACTTACAGTCAATAAGTTACTGTATAGCCATGCATATTATTCGCATTCCAGTCCTGATTGCATAATGATATAAAGTAACTAGCGATTTTTGTGCTAAATTAGGATTACTATAGAAGTTGCTGTAGTTTTACAAACATGTTTTAAATGTTGTCATAGTCTACACAACCAGGCCAATGAGAGTTACATGGGAAATCTTATTCGCCGGCTGCAGATGTATTCCCGTAACCTAGAGCACCTGGTGGAAGAGCGCACAGCTCTGTACAAGGCAGAGAGAGATAGAGCGGACAATCTCAACTTCATGCTTCTTCCTGGGTAAGGTTGAATAGAGCTTGACTTCATATTCAGAACACATAAAATGATACATTTCTTCTATTTCAGATATAGGTGCATTACTATTTAAGTGTTTTATGTGTAGTTGTAGCTGTGTAAAGTTTATAAAGACACAGTCTTGAGCTAAAATCATGTGTATACCTTAGGCCAGTGGTACGCTCTCTGAAGGAGACTGGCAGTGTGGAGCCTGAGTTGTTTGATGAGGTCACTATCTACTTTAGTGATATTGTGGGTTTCACCACCCTTTGTCACTACAGCACACCCATGGAGGTGGTGGACATGCTCAATGACATTTACAAAAACTTTGACAGCATCCTCGACCATCATGATGTCTACAAGGTGGTTCTGCAGATGAATCTACATCACATTCAAACAGTATTTGTGTGCAATCCATTTTGTGCATCAGTAAATACCATATGACATTATCTATTTGCCTGAATCTGATTCAGGTGGAGACAATTGGTGATGCATACATGGTGGTCTCAGGTCTCCCACGGCGAAATGGAGACAGACATGTGATGGATATTTGCCATATGGCGCTGGACATCCTTTCCTTCATGGGCACTTTTGAGTTGCGCCACCTGCCCGGCTTGCCTGTATGGATCCGTATAGGGGTGCACTCAGGTATTACGATGTGTGGGGCCCAGGTATTTTTGTTATGGGGCAGGCTGAGGGAAGGTGGCTGATACAAATACAAAGTCGTAGAATTGGAGATTATCAGCATAGCAGGATTAAACAGTACTCACATGCTGTTTTAGCTGGCTGCTGAGCTGTATCTTCTGCTCAGAATTAGTGGGGTAAATGGTGTAAACAGTGGTGTGTGTATATATATATA
>JAFFST010047463.1:68137-78801 GCA_022414735.1 Noturus placidus
TATATATATATATATATATATATATATATATATCTTATTATATTGTAACATATATATTATATCATTGTTTGTTTCTTAAAAAAAAAAAAAACATAGTGAATACTTCATTTTAAATCATGTACAAATTGATTGATCTGACTCTTCACAAAAGTTCTGTTTTAGATAGTGTTCATTTAAATTAAATTAAATAACTATTACTTCTTTTATGCAAAGGCCCTTGTGCTGCAGGTGTTGTGGGGCTTAAGATGCCCAGATATTGTCTGTTTGGAGACACAGTGAACACTGCTTCTCGCATGGAGTCCACAGGATTACGTAAGTATCACAACTAAATGCATTATTTACTTTCTCTATTAGATTTTTCTGATCTGTTTTCCTTAAAGTCCTTGTGAAGTGCCTTGAAATGGCAACGTTGATGTAATTTCCACTGAAACAGGAAGTCAGAGCAGGACATATAGAGCGGTTCCTCCCCCTTTTAAAATATCAAATAGTGTTTAGCAGCCAGGCCTAAACCATATTTGACAGTTAGTATCAATGGGGGAATGTTTGGGGGATTTGGGGGGGAATGTTGGGGGGCGGGACACTTCAGATTCTAGAGAGCATTTGATTGGACAGAAAATCTGATGAGAAGCTGAAGTGCAGAATGACCTCTTCAAAATTGTTGATCTGTATTGGTGGTAGGGTGAGAGACTGTAAATTTTTAATGCATATATCTTCTAAATGTGACTTTTGTTATTGCTTTTGAGCACACTAGCTTATAGATAACCTTAAGGCCGACATATTCATGCTAAAGCCAAAAAACTTCATGGGAACGTTAAGCTCCAGTGCTCACTTATTTGAATCAGTTCCACACATATTCCTAGCATTAAAATTGCAGTGTTAAAAATTGTCTGGCAAATTGATTATAGATTGCTATTCATTGTCCATATCTGACATAGCCTTGAAAATCCATGTAAGTCAGTCAACAATCAACATTATTGAGCGGGCTGACTGCAAGTTTGAATATATGAAGCGAGGAGAGACATATTTAAAGGTATGTCTGTTCTTTTAAAAAATAGAATTTGTGAATGTATGTAGAAAGATCACAAATGAATGCATCTACAGAAAAACAGTTTTTTTTTTTTTTTACCATTACACCATTATTTTTATGCCATTACCAATATCATCATTAGGGTAAAGGCAAGGAGACAACATACTGGTTAACAGGAGTTACTGGACAAAACTACAACCTGCCAACACCCCCAACAGCGTGAGTCAGACACCTTTTCATATTCATTCGATAATATTTAGTCATTCAAACAGAATGTGATTATTGTATTTTCTAAATAATTTGCACCAGCATACTGTATATATATATTTATTATACCATATGTTTCTCAACTAGTACTTGTCCATCAATAATATTCAGCTGTCTCAGTCAAATAAAGTTAATTTATTCAGTGTGAACTAGTTACGTGTTTGTAACTGTAACCACCTGGGTTCCTGATATTTAGAAACTGCACTAGTTCAGCAGAAAGATTGTAAAGAATGATTGTCGAATGTCAGCAGTATTTTAGCAAACTTATTTCTTTTCCTTGTTCGAATATCTTAACATGCATGTGCACACACACACACACACACACACAAGGGGATATTCAGATGTTATACACTGCCCCAGGCTTTTATACAGGGTTCATTGTAGCTAGCATTACATGTTAAAAAATATGATTATTTGCAAGTCCTCATTATAAAACTATAGTCTGCAACTATTCACAGTACATAAAAGATGTAGAGTAAATCTTCTTGTAAGCTAAACTACTGTATTCTTCCACTGGTGATGGTAGTGAAAACTTCCAGCGTCTGCAGCAAGACCTGGCGGAGATGATAAAGAGTTGTCTGGAACAGCGGTCTCCGAGTCTTGAGAAGAGGAAGACACTTTCAGCAGGTCAGAGGAAGCTCAGAGGTCACTCAGAGCTGACTGACAGTGAGCAACCTGAGTACTTCCACCTTGCTACTGTTGACAACCTTAGTACATACCTGTAACCTGTAAAATATTTGTTCCATGTTCGTTACAGAATTTTGTAAATAATCTATATTTAACTATCAATAACTATTGATTAGATTTTTTAAATGTAGTATTTTGATAAATTTCTATTTAGTTTATAGAATGTGCATGTTTTACACTTGTACCTGTGAACTTCTGTGAAAATGAATTTTAAAGCATGTTTTACTAGCTGTTCTTTTAGCTGCAACCCATTTTAAAGAGAGGTTTTTATTAAATTGTTCTTTACGAATGCTCATTACATGTGAATTATACTAAGTTTTAATCAGGCCACATCAAACCATTGTCTTTGTAAGAAATACAACTCAAAAGCTCGAAGCACTTTTTAAAAAAAATAAAGAGCACGTTTTCTTGAATTTTCAATTTGCTACTCCCACATCAATTCATTGGCTAACGTGATTGATTTGTATGCTTAATAATGCACTGATCAAGATATATGATATTTATGAAGTATGTTGGAACTGTCAAAAAAATTACCTCTAGGAATCTTTAGCATGTCACCTAGTGGAAAACTGCTAAAACTGGTGCTTTTGTTGTGATGTAGGTGATATTATGCTGGCATGGTTTATGTTAATTTATTCCTTTGGAGGGAAGAGTCACTTCAACTCAATATAAAGTTATTCTGACTGATCATAATGATCTTTGTCCTGTGATGAAATTAAACATTTCTGTCCTGAAGGGAGTGTTCTCTATCAGGATGACCCCATCCACAAGGCAAGAGGGCTCACTGAAAAACACTATATGACAAACAGTTTGTGTTCTCATAACCATCACATCCGTGTGTGCTTCTTGAACATCCCATTCCATATTTTGAAGGGTGACTGTGGGGAATTTGGCTGTTCAGCCACAAAAGCATTAGAGAGGTCCGGCACAGATGTCAGGCAAGGAAGCCTGGAGGACAGTCTGCATTCCAGTTCATCACAAATGTGTTCAGAGGGGTTGAGGTCAGGGCTCTGTGCAAGCCACTTGAGTTCTTTCACTCCAACCGTGGCACGTCATGGCTTCATGGACCTGGCTTTGTGCACTGGGGCATTGTCATACTGGAACATGTTTAGGTCCCATACTTCCAGTGAAAGGAAATTGTAATGCTACAGCCTACAAAGACATCCTGATGGTCAGGTGTCCACAAACTTTAGGCCAATCTTTATGTGTAACTTTAATAGGCATGCCTACTCATTCATGAAATGATCTAATCAGCCAATCATGTATCAGCAGTGCAATACATAAAATCATGCAGCCATTAGAATGAGGAAAAAATGTGATCTCAGGGATTTTGACCGTGGCATGAATGATGGTACCAGATAGCGTGGTTTGAGTATATCTATCAGTGTTGATTTCCTCGGCAGGTTTTTTTGTGATGTAAAAAAATTAAACCAAGAAAAATCATGTCAGAACTTTTTCCACCCTCAATGTGAAATTACAATGTATAAAAATTTAGTGAAAAATGATCAGAAACGTTTAGGGAAAATAAGAAAAATAATAATACAGTTACAATAACCTGGTCGCATAAGTGTGCACACCCTTTTATAATTGGAGACGTGACTGTGTTCAAAATGAACCAATCACATTCAATCTCATGTTCAAAGGTAACTATCATACAGCTATCAATGAAATTATTCTGAATAACCCCAAATAAAGATCAGCTGTTTCTGCAGGACTTCCTTCACATTTTCTTGGTTTCATCTGACTGCTGAAGCCACGGTCCTTAAAGACAATGCAAAGCATGTACAGGGTCTCACTGTTGAAAGGTATCGCTCAGGAGAAGGGTAAAAAAAAAAAATTCCACAACATTAGATGTACCATGGAACACCGTGAAGGCCATCACCAACAAGTGGAGAAAATGAAGCAACACAGTTACATCACCAAGAACAGGATGTCCCTCAAAAGGACAAAACAAAAACTTACCAGGGAGGCTGCCAAGAGATATCGGCAACATTAAAGGAGCTACAGTTGTATCTGACAAGCAATGCTTACTCTTTGCATGTGACTACAATCTCATATCCTTCACATGTCTGGTCTATGGGGTAGGGTGGCTAGACAAAAGCCCTTTCTCAGAAAAACCTCCAAGCCCAACTAAATCACCCCAAAGCATGTGACAAAGTGTGGAATGGTCTGATGAGACCAATTTCAAAAGATATAAAATAGATACAGTGCCTTCTACTGATATTGGCTGTGAAAATTTGTCTTTGTAGTTTAATCTTTTGTTCAAGAAATTCACAAAAATACTCTGCTCTCATGGATATCAAACAATTGCAAACACAATTTTATTTGGTATAATAAAATCAAACACTGCTTCAACAAAGTATTAGTTTAGGTTACTGTAAGTGTTTTTATTTTTATCCCCCCCCCTATAATATTTCATTGTTTTTCACTTATTTTTTGTGTTATAATTTCACACTGAGGGTGGAAAAAAATTGATGATTTATCTTGGTTCCATATTCTTTACATCACAAAAAACTGCAATTTTAACAGGGGTTTGTAGACTTATATATATATACACACACTCACAGTATCTCACAAAAGTGAGTACACCCCTTCACTCTTCCCACATTGTTACAGCTTTATTCCAAAACAATTTATTACAAATAAAAAGCACATGTATATACAGTATCTCCCAAAAGTGAGTACACCCCTCACATTTTTGTAAATATTTGATTATATCTTTTCACGTGACAACACTGAAGAAATGACACTTTGCTACAATGTAAAGTAGTGAGTGTACAGCTTGTGTAACAGTGTAAATTTACTGTCCCTTCAAAATAACTCAACACACAGACATTAATGTCTAAACCACTGGCAACAAAAGTGAGTACACCCCTAAGTGAAAATGTCCAAATTGGGCCCAATTAGCCATTTTCCCTCCCCGGTGTCATGTGACTTGTTAATGTTACAAGGTCTCAGGTGTGAATGGGGAGCAGGTGTGTTCAATTTGGTGTCATAGCTCTCACACTCCCTCATACTGGTCACTGGAAGTTCAACATGGCACCTCATGGCAAAGAACTCTCTGAGGATCTGAAAAAAAGAATTGATGCTCTACATAAAGACGGCCTAGGCTATAAGAAGATTACCAAGACCCTGACACTATAGTGCAGCACGGTGGCCAAGACCATACAGCGGTTTAACAGGACAGGTTCCACTCAGAACAGGCCTCACCATGGTCAACCAAAGAAGTTGAGTGCACGTGCTCAGCGTCATCTCCAGAGGTTGTCTTTGGGAAATAGACGTATGAGTGCTGCCAGCATTGCTGCAGAGGTTGAAGAGGTGGGGGGTCAGCATATCAGTGCTCAGACCATACGCTGCACACTGCATCAAATTGGTCTGCATGGCTGTCGTCCCAGAAGGAAGCTTCTTCTCAAGATGATGCACAAGAAAGACCGCAAACAGTTTGCTGAAGACAAGCAGACTAAAGACTTGGATTACTAGAACAATGTCCTGTTGTCTGATGAGACCAAGATAAACTTATTTGGCTCAGATGGTGTCAAGCGTGTGGCGGCAACCAGGTGAGGAGTACAAAGACAAGTGTTTCTTGTCTACAGTCAAGCATGGTGGTGGGAGTGTCATGGTCTGGGGCTGCATGAGTGCTGCCGGCACTGGGGAACTACAGTTCATTGAGTGAACCATGAATGCCAACATGTACTGTGACATACTGAAGCAGAACATAATCACCTCCCTTCGGACACTGGGCCGCAGGGCAGTATTCCAGCATGATAACGACCCCAAACACACCTCTAAGACGACCACTAAAGAAAGGCCTTGCTAAAGACCTTGCTAAAGAAGTTGAGGGTGAAGATGATGGACTGGGCAAGCATGTCTCCAGACCTAAACCCTATTGAGCATCTGTGGGGCATCCTCAAACGGAAGGTAGAGGAGCACAAGGTCTCTAACATCCAACAGCTCCGTGATGTTGTCATGGAGGAGTGGAAGAGGACTCTAGTGGCAACCTGTGAAGCTCTGCTGAACTCCATGCCCAAGAGGATTAAGGCAGTGCTGGAAAATAATGTTGGCCACACAAGATATTGACACTTTGGGCCTAATTTTCACATTTTCACTTTGGGGTGTACCCACTTTTGTTGCCAGTGGTTTAGACATTAATGGCTGTGTGTAGAGTTATTTTGAGGGGACAGCAAATTTACACTGTTACACAAGCTGTGCACTCACTACTTTACATTGTAGCAAAGTGTCATTTCTTCAGTGTTGTCACATGAAAAGATATAATCAAATATTTACAAAGATTTGAGGGGTGTACTCACTTTTGTGAGATACTGTGTATATATATATCAAGGAAATATAAAAAAATAACGAACTCGGTGGGAGGATATACAACTGAATGTAACGTTAATGGTCAAAAACCGCAAGAGACGTTAGCTTAGCCTACTTCGTGGGTGTGCAAATATCAACAGTTAATTGACATTCTTAAAAACAAACCAAGACATGGAATGATGCCTTCTATACCAAACTAAAGTTACCTACTATTTATGTATCTAGTTACTTACTGTTTGAAAAAAAGCTCATATGTTCTGCTGAACTTTTCTACACTTGCCTGCTGTCTCCATGGATTACAGACTGAGCTGCTAAAATATATCAACAAACTTGCGTTGAGTATGAGCACAACCAAGTGTACAATTGGACGAGGGGCAAACACCTATTTTCCTCAACAAACGGAAATATATATAAAAGGAATAGACATAAATAGAATAGATGAAGAAAAGACAGATCCGTTGGCAGGGTTCATTAAAGGGAGACATATAGAACATATTTTCTACTGTATATTGGGGATGACAGATTGATATTTCCTCAACATTGGGGGGACACGACCCCCCCAAAGAATGTGTGGTTATGCCCATGATATATATTATTACATGCAAATATATATTTGTTGAGTGTGTTCAATGTTGCCTTACATGCCTGCCTGTTCTTAGACCACCTCAAGGTTTGACATATTCTGCATTCTGAGATGCTTTTCTGCTCAACACAATTATAAAGAGTTACTGTACCCTTCCTGTCAGCTCAACCCAGTTTGTCAATTTTCCTCTGACCTCTCTCGACATTTTCCAGCCACAGACCTACTGGTCACTGGATGTTTTTTTTTTCTTTTTCAGACAATTTTGTGTAAATTAAATACCACGAAACTGAGTTTCTGAAAAACTTGAACTAGCTTATCTGGCACCAAACAACCATTCCACAGTAAAAGTCGCTGAGATCACATTTTTTTCTCCATTCTGATGTTGTGAACATTAACTGAAGCTTTAGACCTGTATTTGTATTATTTTATGCAGTGCTCTGCTGCAACATGATTGACTGTTTGGAAAATCGCAGGAATGAGCATGTGTCCAGGCATCCCTATTAAAATGTCTGGAAACTGGGGTTTTTTCCAGTGTCCTTTACTGATTATCACTTACAAATACCATAGACAACAATCGTATAAATTAATATTCAGCACTCAAAATGATTCATTTTACCAAAAGAATCTATATATAAACAAAAAAAAATTGTGATTGGAAATGATCCACACCTGATGGTGTAGGTATCCAACATTTTCTCCAAAAAAAATCCAACAAAAATTGTCTATCATGAAGGTGAAAGAAAACGTGTGCTTGAGCAACAACATTGTCACCTCAAATGCATGTATAGTGTGTAGGACTTGCTTTAGTTTTAAATTATACATTTAAGATGAATAAATTAATAATGCATAAAACATTTTAAGAGAAAAATAAATGAACTTCACTGGATTAAAGAAATAAAATACCATATCAAAACATTATTGTGTATGCATTCTTTTAAAAGCTATGTTTGAATACAAAAGACTTAACATTCTATACTAAGTACATCATACAAAACTAATGCCCTGGCCTATGACATGATTTTGATTCTAAATGCCTCCTGGATAAACACCGAGGATGAGTATGAAAGTGTGCCATTGTAACAGTATACACAAGTGCTTAAAAATGATCTTTTAATTGTCAAACTACAGACTTCTCACTTTACATATTTAAGTTTCTCTCAACCTTGTCTATATAAAAAAAAATTAGTAATGAACATGCTCAGTTACAGCAGACCACAATATGTAAACAACAACAACAACAAACTACCTTCTTCAATAAATCAATGAGGGAGGCAGAAAGTACTTATTTAGATTTTGTGCTGATTTTGGGGCTTCTTGTTTTAAAAATAATTGAATTTCTTTTTTAACTGATACATTCTACAATGTCTCAGTTACAAGACATTGTAAACAGGGGTTTATAGGACTCAAATGTAGAAAGCTATTTTAGGATCATAATAAATACAAGACAGAATTGCATAACAATGCCATAACAGTAATGTACATAATGTAATAACATAATGTAATAAACAGTAGCATCAGACCCTGTTGTAAGTATCACATTATATGATTGTAATTGTAGACAAACCAATCGCAGCATTGGAGCAGTACAGTATCCCAGTCGCCCTGTGTTATGCTCATTAAATAGTGCTCAGGCTACGTGCCTGCATTTACATTCACATATTTTTATGAGAGTCACATTTTCACAGCCATTTTCACACAAAAATACAAATTCTTTTGTATGTAGGAGTTAAATATTCTAGTGAAACGCTGAATCATGGTCCAGGATTTATTTATTTTTTATCCCTGTTTTCATTACACTAAAGTTAATTGATATGAGTTATACCAATTGGTTGCCATTCAGTCACAGGTTAGTAAGATCTATTAACTTATTTTGATTAAACAGTAATATTTTCTCCCACTACAGCACACTTACTTCTAAACATGCTTCACACACAGTTCCATACTTTGATTATCTTTCAGCTGCTGGTTTTTCCACTGATCTCTGAGAAGGACAATTTTAGTATTAAAAAAATAATAATAATTATGGCAATACAAAAAAATGTGTATACTCTACATCCGGGATCCATGAATCTGGAAAAGCTGCAAAATGGTAAATAAAAAAATATAATGAGAATAAACATCTGGGACTTTACAATATTAACTGAATGTGCTTTAACTTTATAATAATAACAGCTCAATAAGTGTTCGGATAATAAGAAAAAATGTTTCATTAGATGGAGATGCAGGTGAAGATGACAATGACTAAATGACAATTTATGGAGTTATGACTCTGTCTGACAAATTTCATGTTCATATTACATTAACGCTCCACCCATGTCAGTATGCCTAAAGTACACTGTACCTGAAAATGCTGCTTTTGCTTAAAATGTAGAGAGATGAAAATACAAACACATAATAATATTAATAATAATAATATCCACCAAAGAATTAGATATATATAGAAATTTATGAGTGTGTGCCCATTATATTGTGTGTGCAAGCATGCTTAGGAGTTTCTAATGGAGGCTGTCTAGACTATTTCATTTCATTGCACCCTTATTATATTTGTATTAAAGAAAATGAGCGACACCAATTCCTACCTATTCTAATTCCCACCAATTCCCAACTGAAAATTCATATTGAATTGAATTATATTGAATTCATTGCTACTTCATGACCTATGATTAAAACCTTTTTTTTGTTCTTATATTAACTGACTTTTCCCTAATAAAATAATTAAACATTCAAGAGAACTTCTCCGCATGTTTGTGTAGGTTTCCTCCAGGTTTCCCCGTCCTCCTAAAAACATGCCAGAAGGTGAATTTGTTGAATATCTTCAGTAGGTGAAGATAAATTGCTCCTAGCTGTGAATGTGTCTGTGAATGTGTGTATGCATGGTGCCCTGCGATGGACTGGCATACCATCAGGGAGGTTTATTCCTGCCTCACACCCAATAGATTTCTCTAATATTTTCAGTGTTTGATTAATGTATCAGCACAAATAACCACAATTTTTCATAACTTTTTATGAAAAATCCCGTAGCTGACTGTACATACACTGGGGGAAAAAAGTATTTGATCCCCTGCTGATTTTGTACGTTTGCCCACTGACAAAGAAATGATCAGTCTATAATTTTAATGGTAGGTTTATTTGAACAGTGAGAGACAGAATAACAACAAGAAAATCCAGAATAACGCATGTAAAAATTTTTATAAATTAATTTGCATTTTAATGAGGGAAACAAGTATTTGACCCCCTCTCAATCAGAAAGATTTCTGGCTCCCAGGAGTCTTTTATACAGGTAATGAGCTGAGATTAGGAGCACACTCTTAAAAGGGACCTACACAAGGCTGGAATGGCTACAAAACCATTGCCAAGCAGCTTGGTGAGAAGGTGACAACAGTTGGTGCGATTATTCGCAAATGGAAGCAACACAAAAGAACTGTCAATCTCCCTCTGCCTGGGGCTCCATGCAAGATCTCACCTCGTGGAGTTGCAATGATCATGAGAACAGTGAGGAATCAGCCTATAACTACACGGGAGGATCTTGTCAATGATCTCAAGGAAGCTGCGACCATAGTCACCAAGAAAACAATTGGTAACACTACGCCGTGAAGGACTGAAATCCTGCAGCACCCCTGCTCAAGAAAGCACATATACACGCCCGTCTGAAGTTTGCCAATGAACATTTGAATGATTCAGAGGACAACTGGGTGAAAGTGTTCTGGTCAGGGGTTCGAATTCGGGTTGGAATGGAGTAGGACGCGAAGCTGGAGGCTCCTGCTGATTTCGATTAAAATTTTA
>JAFFST010047463.1:88802-101985 GCA_022414735.1 Noturus placidus
TTTAAAATAACTTTTATATACCTGAATTTTTTGAATGAATTGTTAGATTAAATTAGGTTTACAGGTCTTACATTGGAAATGGCAAAACCCATTAATGGTGCACTGCATAGAAAACTGTGTTGCTAATTTACACAACCAGTGTATTTCATTTGAACAAGTCCAACGTTTTAAGAAGGTCTGTTGTGGCATATAATAAATATGCTAACAATCTAATAATGTGAAATTGTCCATCCATCTTCTATACCACTTATCCTTTTCATGGTCATGGGGAACCTGGAACCAATCCCAGAGAGCATCGGGCATAAGGCGTGGTACACCCTGGACAGGGTGCCAATCCATCGCAGGGCACAATTACATACACACACCCATTCATACTCTATGGACACTTTGGACATGACAATCAACCTACCATGCAGGTCTTGTAACTAAGATTAATGTACAGACTTCTAAATGTAAACCATGTGTTTTAGTCATTTATCTATGGAAACAGCTTTATACACTATGCAAACTATGCAGTCAATTTATCCAGATTTACCGATTTGATATTTGAAATGACACAGGCTAGTTTGAGTATTTCTATACTGCTCTCCTGGGATTTTCACTCACAACAACCGCTAGAATTTGCTCAGAATAGTGTAATAAAACTACATCTAGTGAGCATCAGTTCTGTGGGCGGAAAAGTCTTGTTGATGAGAGAGGTCAACGGAGAATGGCCAGACTCGTTCAAGCTGACTTAAAGACTTCAATAACTCAGATAACGACTCTGTACAATTGTGGAGAGCAGAAAAGCACTTCAGAATGCACAACATATGGATGGGTTACAACAACAGAAGACCACCTTCGATTCCACTTCTGTTAGCCAAGAACAGAAAGCTGATTTTAACAGAAAGCTGAGGCTGCAGTGGAACACGCGTTCACCAAAACTGGACAGTTGAAGACTGGAAAACATAGCCTGGTCTGATGAATCTCGATTTCTTTTGAGGCACACAGATGGTAGGGTTAGAATATGGTGTATGGTGAATCCAGCATGAATCCATGAACCTAACCTGCCTTGTGTCAACAGTCCAGGCTGGTGGAGGTGGTGTAATGGTGTGAGGAATGTTTTCTTGGCACACATAGCTTTCATTCACAGCATAAAAAGGCACCTAAAAAATATGTAGGAATTGTGTGAGACAATCATGTCAACATGGACCAGAATCTCGAAGGAATGTTTCCATCATATTGTGGAATCCATGCCATGAAGAATTGAGGCTGTTTTGAGAGAAAAACAATGTCTTACCTAGTATTAGTATAGTGTTCCTTATAAAGTGCTTGGTGAGTGTAAGTTTTAAACAAGCACGACCCTGAACAATCCAAATCCTTGGCAATCACCACTGAATGCTGTCCTGTCACTTAATATGTAACTCAAATCATTAATTTGTGCAGACTGGTGCATGAAGATTTTACATACGACATGGTCTTTATATTCAAGTAACATTTTAAAACAGATGTTTACTATTACAGGTATGGTCAGTGTAGCGAACATTTTTAAAAAAAAAATAATTAATTAATTAAATAATAGAATTTTTCAGACCACGGTATATCCACTAATGTATAGCTTTGAATTTCTCAATCACAAGCAGAGATCCATCCTTAATCATTCTACTTAACACATGTCCACAACCTTTTACATTTTTTTTTACCACAAATGTCCAAAGAACAGAATTGCATTTCTAAAGATATCATTCTGTCTAAGAATGGGGGAAAACCGTTCTGTGATTGTGAATACATTTTTAAAACTTATTAGTCATGTAATATGTGAGAATACAGTCAGAAACAGATTTGAAGACCAAGATTTGAAAACAGGTTTAATTCCCCACGCTCTGTCTAACTAGTGAGTCTTCGCTAGAGACTTTGGTCACCAGAGAGAACAGAGAGGTGATGAACATGTTGTTTTTGAATCAAAAGTCATAAGCAGACATTTACCTAGATGATTAAGGTCTTCTGAGGATTATTTCTTATGGTAAGAAAGTTATGTTAACTGAAAATAAATGAAAGGTGGTGGAAACTAAATTTCTGAAATTATATTATATATTATAGTAATATCAAACAAGTTAGTTATTCTCAGGGAAATGAACCAATTAAGAAATGCGACAAATATTGATTACAAATCCATAATCTCAGTGTAATTACTGACTACACACTTTCTTTGCTGTGGGTCATCTTGTCCATTACATTGTAATTGTCCAACTGTTCTGATCATCTTGTTTCCAAATAAGAAATGAATAATTGTAACAACACAGACCTGAAGTGTCTGAATATTTATACAAATGTTATGTATAATCTTTAATAGATTTGCAAAACTTTTTAAAAACATATTTGTTTTTTTTATTACTATGAAGTATTTTTACTAATTAATGTAAAAATTAATTGAATCTGGCTTTACAGTGGCTTAGTGGTTAGCACGTTCACTTCACACCCCCAGGGTCGGAAACCTGTGTGTGTGGAGTTTGTATATGTCCTCCCTGTGCTGTGGGGGTTTCCTCTGTGTACTCCGGTTTCCTCCCCCAGTCCAAAGACATGCAGGTGGTAGGCTGATTGGCATGTCCAAAGTGTCTGTAGTGTATGAATGGGTGTGTGAATGTGTATGTGATTGTGCCTTGTGATGGATTGGCATGCTGTCCAGGGTGTACCACGCCTTGCACCTCATGCACCCTGGGATAGGCACCAGGTTCCCTGCAACCCTGTAGGTTAAGCGGTATAGACGATGCATGGGTGGATGAATTGAATTGAATCCATTTTATAATATGGATGTTATGTAACAAAATAAAGGGAAAATGAATGGGTCCGATTACTTCATAAATTCAGCATACTGTTGAGTTAATTCGATGAGAATTAGATTTGGATGAAGGTCAATGTCTTCCTTCTGACGTGATTGTACACTTGTGGTTATAACAATCATTGAATGCACGGTTTCCAGAGGGGCGACTTGGGGAGTGTATAGCGGGTGAAAGCAGGAAAGCGTCGAGCACCTCAGATGAGACCCGAACCCACAATCCCTGGTTTAGGAGGCCAATGCTTTACCCATCGTGGGGCGAGCGCGTGAGCATTTAAACACTATCACGTTTATCCTCACATTTAGAATTGTACATGATTATTAAAATGATGGCTTAGTGGTTAGCACGTTCGCCTCACACCTCTAGGGTCCGGGGTTCGAGTCTCGTCGGGGCCATGTGTGTGCGGAGTTTGCATGTTCTCCCCGTGTGTCGGGGGTTTCCTCCGGGTACTCCGGTTTCCTCCCCCAGTCCAAAGACATGCATGTTAGGCTGATTGGCGTGTCTAAAGTGTCCGTAGTGTATGAATGTATGTGATTGTGCCCTGCGATGGACTGGCACCCTGTCCAGGGTGTACCCCGCCTTGTGCCCGATGCCTCCTGGGATAGGCTCCAGGTTCCCCGTGACCCTGAAAAGGAGTAAGCGGCTGAAGATGGATGGATGGAATTCTAAAGGTTTATTCTTAACTATCTGAAAATCCAGTCACCGCGGGAAAAAACCAAGAGCGCATATATCCCGGGTTTTACGGTAACCACAAGGTGCTTTGCGCCTTTAGTGAGGTTTCTACAATAAAAGTCCTGACTGTACTTGACGGGTTTCACTGGGTCACATACTACATGCTTGTGTTTATCCCCAGTTACTTTTTTGTCAATATCAACACCTCAGTCTTTGTGTATACATTTAAATACATAAACATTTAAAGAGGTTTATTTACCCGTCATGACTTTATTTTGCAGTTAAATTTCACGCGGTTTTATTTTGAAAAGTTTAGGAACCGGCAAACTAAAGTGTCCCCATGTGCCCATGTTGTGAAAGAAAACCCTGGTCAGTATTGGGTAGTTGAGGTTCTTGGAGATTTCAAGTGTGGAACTTCAGCAAGGTGCATTTAATATCGGGTTGTTCATGCTTGAAATGTACAAATTATATTTGGGGACGAGTACGAAATGCTAACAGTTTAGCTAGTTGGCTAACCTGGTTAGCTAGATGAGCGCGTAAAGCAAGCTTAGCTAGTTGAACTTGGCTTATTTTGGTAATTGTAATGAACATTAACTATATAGCTAACATTTATGTTCAAATCTGAATCCTACATGGTTAGTTACATAAGGTACCAATGATACCTGGATGAATGAAGATTAATGAACGGTTTGTGAGAACACAGGCAATGCTAATTAGCCGCACTGGCTAGTTAAATGTTAATTTAAACATTAACTGTGTTAAGTGTGGGAATTGAAACTATTACTTTGGTAGGAAGACAGCATAAATGTTTTTTGTTGTATCGTAATTAGGTTTTAGAATTGTGATTGTAGAATTTGAATTGTGGATCTGCTAAGAAAGTAACATTAAACCTCTTTAGATAGATGTTTATCATTATTTTCTTCAGGTGGGTTACTTTGCCTAACGTTAGTAAATGGAGAATATTTAACTGGACATCTAATGTGAAGGTATTTTTATATTATTTTCGAAAGTAAATCGGATGGCTTCTGGAGATATTGATCAGCTTACAGAGGCTCTGGCCAAGACTCATGTAGGGGAAGAGCTCAGCTACAAGGGTCAAGGACTGAAGCTGAATGATAAACAGTCAGGTAGGTAAAGTATTGTCTACTTTACATTGCATGTGGGATGAGTGAAACACCATAAAACAACATATTGCAGTAACTGGGTGATTTTTGTTCTGTCTGTAGTGGAAGAGATAGCGCGGGAGATAGAACAGTTCCAGGGTTTGAAGGCATTGCGGCTTGAAGGAAATACTCTTGGTGTTGAAGCAGCGCAGGTTATCTCAAAGGCTCTCGAGTCCAAAAAGGATCTGCAGGTAATTTATTTGTTTTCTTTTTGGTTATGTGTGTCTGTATTCTGTGACAGAATGGTGTCCCATCCAGGGTGTATCCCCACCTCACACCCAGTGAGTCCAGGATAGTCTCCTGAGCCACCATGACCCTGACCAGAATAAAGTGTTTGTTGAAATCGAGTGCGTCTATGCATCTGTATCACAGTATCTGTTTACCTTTAATATGTCTTGTTTTTGTTTTGGGAAAGCGATGCTATTGGAGTGACATGTTTACGGGTCGCCTTCGCTCTGAAATTCCATCTGCCTTGGTGAGTCAGTATCTTGGGTGATATTAATTGTCCATTACTTCATCCAGTATGCATTTACATCTCTAATTTCATAACCTAAACCTTGTAGAAATCACTGGGCAGTGCCTTGATGATCTCTGGGGCCAAGCTTACGGAAGTGGACTTGAGTGACAATGCATTTGGACCAGATGGTGTAAAGGGCATTGAGACTCTCCTCAAGAGTTCTGTGTGCTACACTCTACAGGAACTCAGGCTGAATAATTGTGGCATGGGCATTGGAGGAGGCACAGTAAGTGGTAGTGGTTAATTGGACAGCTAAGAGTTAAATGATAGCAATTCAGCAATATTCAAAACAATATCCATTGATTCTAGATCCTGGCCTCTGCACTGACTGAATGCTACAAGCAATCAAGTACTGCCGGCTCGCCTCTAAAGCTAAAAGTCTTTGTAGCAGGACGTAATCGACTTGAGAATGATGGCGCCACTGCACTTTCCCAAGCATTTCAGGTAATGAAACACATTTTACCTTTAAACATTTGCTCTGACACGGATATAATCAGGTTAATGCATTTATTTTTCTCTTGCTCAGTTAATTGGAAGCCTTGAGGAGATTCACATGCCACAGAATGGTATCAACCACCCAGGCATCACAGCTTTGGCCACTGCAGTGCAACACAATCCCAATCTGCGTGTGATTAACCTCAATGACAATGCCTTTACCAAGAGAGGTGCTGTAGCCATGGCCCAGGTCTGATTCACTTTCTGGTTGTTTTACTTCCTTACAGCACACTTTTCATCTAGAAAGTTTTTAATATTTAAATATTTCAATTGTAAATAAATCTATTGCAGTGTTATCTGGCTGTCAGTTAGCTCATTGCATCAATATACAGTAGCTGTCTCATGTAGCTTTCAAGCAGGTGAACAATAAAAAATATTGATGCATTAATGCAGTGATTTTCAAAGTGGGGCCTCCAGGGGGCACCCCAATTTGGTGTGAAAAATAAATTCTCACACTCAACCACACACAATCATTTCCCGATGTAATGAGATGTAAGGTGTAATTATTAATAAAAAAGGGGGTTATATATTCAGAAGTCTGTATTTTTAATGTTTTTAAAAGACATTTTGCAAAAGGGGGGCCTCGGTCAAATGATAATGCCATTAGGGGGGCCTTGCCCTGGAAAAGTTTGGGAACCACTGCATTAATGTGGGATGGTGCAGCAAATAACTTGGCAGATCAAGATACTTTTTTTCCCCCTTTTTTCATTGTCAACTTGCCAAAACCTTAATTAGTAGAAGTATTGAAAATTCTTAATCGGCACACCTCAACAACTGTGTCCAATTATGTAGATTTTTTTCCAATTATAAAATAACATTTGTTTTGTTATTATTTTCAGGCCCTCAGGCACTTGTGCAATGTACAGGTTATTAATTTTGGAGATTGCCTGGTGCGGTCAGAAGGTGCCATTGCTATAACAGCAGCATTAAGAGGACTGCCTGATCTTAAGGTCAGTATTCTCAAGTAATCAGTTTTGTAATGAATGTGAAATTGCTAGGTAAAGTGTATTATTTTGTAAAGGACTGACACAAATAGTGGCTCGGATATCAGAGAAAACATATTGGATCCTGAAACAAATGACAAAGTGTGGAATTGGGTTTGGAAAATAAATGTGCTTTTGGAACTGGAAATGTTTACATATAAAGAGACCGGACTGTTTTTTTTCTTTTCTTCTTTTTTTTCTTTTGTTAGGATTGGTTTTATTATATTTATACTTTATGCATTATTATAATGCAAGTTAAGTGTTTTTTTGTGTGAACATGTTTTAAAGTGCTTCTGTTAAAATAAAATAAGAAAGCAGTTTATGAAGAAAACGATATCAGAAGGATATCAGTACCGGCTTTTACTCAAGGTTTTGATGGTGAAGAAAAAAGTGTTATCATGCCATCATTAGTCTTCAGGCAAGACTACCAAATCTGTGTCAATGGAAAAGATTGTTCACTTTGTTATCCTCAAGTAACAAGATGGTAGCATTCAGAAGCACTCTCACAAGTGCCATGTTATAGAAGTTGTATTTTAGGGTCCCCTATTAATATATCTGGGTGAGATAACATTGTGAAAACATTTAACACATTGTTTTGACAGCTTCTTTGCCCCATTTGACATATGGACATTTGGATATGACTTTGAATTTATACCGGATGCTTCCATGCATCAATATGAAGCATTAATTCTGTGTTTTGCTGCACTGGGTTTGTATATTTAACATGCAGATGCCTGTGCTGGCTGGCAGATTATTATAAACCAGTATTACCACAATATGTTCAAATGTGGTTTGTATTTCAGCAATATTTTCAGTTGTATGTCTAGTGGCAGTTAAAATATATGCACAACTTGAATTATAACCAATGTAAAGGTGCACACTGACACAATAAGATGCCAGTGGTTGTGATTAATAAAATATAAAAATTGCTGATCATCTCAGCCATTGTATGTAAATAGTAATTTATCTTCACCCACATTTGCATAACGTAATCATTTATGCAGCAGTACCCTGGATGAAAAGTACTTATGGTTGTTGTGTGTAGGACTTGAACCTGTCATTTGGAGAGATTTCAGAAGCTGCAGCTCTGGTTGTTGCCCGGGCTATACGGGACAAAGCTGAACTGGACAAACTAGACCTCAATGGTAAGCTTGTGTTTTGTGTTAGCAGCGTGAATTAATAACATGTTTTAACATAAGTCCTATAACATAAGTCCTAGTGCACAGAACATACATGTACACTTTGACATGCTTCTGGATTGAAGCGATTTACTGATTCACAAAGTAGCATGCAAATGTGTATATATTTCAAATGCAAACTGAAAATAACCTTCTTACAGAGTCTGATTGATGAATGAATTCTATTTACAACATCCAGTGATGATCACTGCGTACAAAACATAATGAGTAAACAAGAATGTTATATTTCTTTCTCAATATGTTGTATGTGAAGTGAATGATTCTGGAGTGCAATGAACCCTAAAATCTAAACCACTGTATGTTCAGGCTGTGACTTTTTAAAGATTTGAAAGTGCTAAAATGAACTGAACAGTTGGTACTGGTTGTTTGGACAGGAAACTGCCTGGGGGAAGATGGTTGTGAAGCTCTGAAAGAGGCCATGGAAAGTATGGGCATGGGGGATGTGCTTTGCTCACTCAGGTATTTTAAAATTTTAGTGTCTACTGGGGAAAAAAAAGTAACACCAGTGCTTCTTAACGAAGTATAGATCGAAGGACACCAGTGAATGGTCTATAGAAATGTGTACTGATTCTTCTCTGGCAGAACCTTTTGAATTGAGCTTCTTAAATTTTCTTTAAAATACATAAAAAACAGACATGAAATTGTTCAATCAGGACTGAGCAAATTCAGAATGTCCAGTCATGCTTCGTAGGCTGACAACATGACAAGATGTCAAATTCCTTTTGTTATTTTCACTTAATAATTATGTTAATAATTATAGTGAAGATGAAGGGGATGATGATGATGACGACGATGATGATGATGAGGAGGAGGAAGAGGAAGATGGTGAAGATGAGGATACAGAGAAAAAGGTGGAAGATGAGCAGAATTGTATCAATGGGCTAAAAGATGAAGGTGAAGGAAGCCCGGGAAAGGTAAGATACACTGCCAATTGCATGTATTATAAATAATTAAATTATTTCAGTATTCATTAATGAAAGCGAGAAATACAGACTTGAGTGTTTTTCACTAACATTCAGTAAAATTATTTTCTCTACACAGGTGCCATTAGGCAGTGCTGAGCTCTTGTCCTTCTTTCAGTCTCCAACTTCAGAGAAGCTGCTTAACCTTGGTGCCAAGAGAGTTCAGCTCTTTGAGCAACAAGTACAGTATACATTTTCATTCTTGGAGCTGGCCAAAATGAGTTCATTATGCGATCCATTTCAATCAGTTCATTAACATGTGTTTCAGGTGGATTTTTCAGATGCTGCTAAAATTGCAGACATTTTTCTTCAGCTCTCCTCCGTATATAAAGAAGAAGCAGAAGTGAAGCAAGTTGTTTTTGAGATTGCTGGTATGAACCAAAATGCTTCATTCCAAAACAATAATGAAAATGTTCTTGTTTGAAAATATCTGTTGGTCGTTAAACCTCTCCTCTCTTGTGTAAAACAGATGCCCTGTTGAAGAAGGCGCTTTCCAACCCTCAGTTTCAGACCTATAGTTTTACCTGTTCACTGTTGGTGAAAGTGGGGCTTTTAAAGGTACCACTTACTATACTGTGAATTTGTGTATGTTGCTATGTTAGTGTATGAGCCTTTCCCTCAGATTAATTATATTATCATGTTATATATCAGCATGGTTCAACATTTTGTACTTTGTACTTCAGGGTGAGAAGAAGGCCAAGAAAGTCTGCGTCTTGCCTGGTCACCTACTTACTCTGAAGCACTGTGTTGAGCAAGAATACTTCCCTGTGGACCAGGCCAATGTTCTAGAGGTCTTTGTGTCTCGGTTAGTACATGTGTTTACTGAGCTATTGACAAAAGTAATGGTAGTTTTTTTCTTCTCAATCAATTTTTTAAGTCAGCTCTGTTCACTGTGATTATTCATGTTCCATTAATAATAATAATAATAATTATTATCA
Source organism: Noturus placidus (assembly GCA_022414735.1). Lineage (NCBI taxonomy): Eukaryota > Metazoa > Chordata > Actinopteri > Siluriformes > Ictaluridae > Noturus > Noturus placidus. Next base: position 98,548 of record JAFFST010047463.1, read on the forward strand.
ATTTCAATTTATCAATTTGTATTACAACCATTACAGCCTTGTGACTTTGTGTATGTTTAACTTTCAGAAATGGCAAAGTTTTAGCGTCATGTTCCAGTGCTAGAGATGACCTTAAAGCCACACTGGAGAAAAGGATCTCTGCCTAGGACCTTGTTTTGTCACTGAGAACTCCTAACACAGGACAAACACATGGCCAATGAGGGGACCACTAATGCTTCTAAGGACTGGATATATTATTGTCTGTATCCACCCAAGTCATCAGTTCTCTTAATTGGAACATAGTTTGACCGTAGTAAAGCAAGTCCCTGGAAATGTATAAAGTACATTGCCACTGCCTTATTACAAACAAATTGTTTGTTAAATTAAATATATAAACTTGATTGGCTTTGAAAAGAAGTGTGAATCTACTGAGGTTTTTGCTTTCATTCACAGATTCATTCTTGGCTACCTGAATAACAGCCCAATTGCTGTTTAAAGAGCTTTTTAGATATGACTATATTTGAAGATATTCCTAGACTTGATATGTCACCAATATTCCTAAATTATGTGTCATAACTTTAACTGTAAATGTTGATGTAAAATTGCACCAACTAACTGATTTAGGGGAATTTCTTCAACTTGGAATACATTATCTTTTCCAACTAACTTGTTTATTGACAATATGCACAAACACTTGCTCTTTGGCCAGTGGCAGACTGAATCTGAAGAATGGAACAAACATGAAAATGCTTATTAGTTTTTTCCTCCAGCAGAACATAACTGATGACTTTTTATAGTATTGACCTATTTTTATAAATAAAAAGAAAACATCATAAAGTGTTGGATGAGGGCTTTGTAGTAAAAAAAAAAAATCTAGCTCATGTAGGAAGTACAATTTCAGAGGTGTGATGGACAACTCCTCTACACTGATTTATTTTACAAGAGGTGTCAAATTTAGTATGAAGTGATGTTAGAATTGGTGTTAAGTCTTTAGGGCAACTAGTACAAGGGAACAGAATCAAATATGAAAAACGTACCTCAATACAGTTTGAATCTCATATTTCTGGCTGTATGATTATTATGCTCAGTGTGCTTTTATTGTTTTTGTATTCACATTAAACTGATGACTTTTGAGAAAAGGTGTCTTGTCCATTTCAAACAACACACTTTACCTTAAACATCTAACGATTTGGTCTAATGCATCGTGTGATTTTCCTTACAGAGGTGTTTCCAGCTGTTATTGTGTACTGTTAGGAAGTTAGTGATAATTATATTTCCAGTGAGCTAGACAAGTATCATTGTATTTAATATCAGTGACTGTATTTTGTTCTGAAAAAGTCCTGCTCAGCTCCACCAGTCTATAGCCAAATGGAAGTCTTCGTGAAAGGGGTAGGATATAAATTTTATCTAGCAAGGACAGTCTGTAGGAAGAGGATTACTAGAAAGTGCTAGGAACTTTTAACAAGTGCATGGAATGTCAACTAGCTTTGTAACTAATGTGTGTGCAAATAACATTACACATTAATCCTAATTAATGTAATTAGCTATTTGATTAGGGTTCATTTTTATTTAGTAACTATGTGCACTTTTATGCAAAAAGTATTTAGTTATCCCCAAAATAAAACTATTTAAGCTTATCAAAACAGTCAGTGGTAATAGTAGAAGAGTAATTCCAGTAGAGGAATTCAAGAGAAAATTATGTCCTCCCCATGGTATGTTTGTGAGAGCCACTCTGGCTGTGAGTGTGGTGTTGAACAGTGTGTCTTTGTGTGTGCAGTGAGGTCTGGGGCTGCAGGGACAGACACACACACTGAGCCACCTCGACACGGCAAATTCCTCTGGTGCAGTGCTCATCAGAGAATCTTTAAAATCTTATACATAATTGGTTATTTAAGATGAGCTTAACTTCAGTCTTTAGGAGGCATTAGAAGACTGAATTCCTAGTGAGGAAGGTAGGTACCATTTCAAGTTTTTTTTCTTTTCTTACAAGATTATAAGCAGTGATGAGAATCTCTGTCTGTCTGTCTATCATTGGAAGTTGGATAATTTTCTTATGAGTTTTTATATATCTATATAGTATACTGGAATTACTGATTGGAATCTAATAAACATTCTTTTAAAAGCACCGTTTTGTTTCATTGTAAACTGGAATTCAGTGGAAAGTATTTAATTGCTAGATAATGAAAATGGTAAAGTATGAATTGACTTACGATTCAGTTTTTTATTAATTAAATAATTAAATAAACCTATTTAATGGAGGTCCCAATATCATTAGTTTCATCAAAGTTATTGCAGAAATGTAATAGTGAATTGAAGTGAAGCCACAGTGAATAAATCATGATAGATTGTAGACTAGAACAACAAATGATCGAGTATGACATGGTTTTGTTTTGTCTGCTGTGTTGTACATATAGAGACCAAGATGTTTCTCCTTCCTACATTTGCCGTTATATTATTATTTTTTCTCGGAATCCGGGAAGTGAAGCCAGGAAAGTGCCCTAAATTCTGCATGTGTGACAGCATTCAGCTTACAGTGGCTTGTGTCAAGAGGAATCTGACTGAGATTCCACCCACCATTGATGAGGTACAATCAATATGGATAACATAATTATATAGGAGTTAAAAGTACATCGCATCCAGGCATAATAGCAATAATAATCATATGGTGATTATTCAAGGCAGTTGTTATCTACTGTATATATTCATTTGATCATTAAAGAAAATTGTGATCATTTAGGTAGTGTAAAGGTTGTACTGAATCATTTAAACAAGTAAAACTGAAATCCCAACCGTTTAATTAAGCTCTTACGACAAGAACTTATCACATCTCCATGATAATGTTAAGAACTTCATATATTGTGCTGTTCCCACAAAAAAGTAGGGCTTCTCCACCTCCTAAAGCTCAATGTATCCCCACTCAATAATGTAAACTGTATAACGATACAGCTAAAAACCATATTACAAACCTTTCTATAATCTGTGTGTGCACTTCCCAGATCACAGTTAAGTTGGACCTGAGAGGTAATAACATACAGGAGCTTCCTACAGGAGCATTCAAACATACACCTTACCTCACCCACTTGTCTCTCCAACGCACTGGCATCCACAAAGTACGAGAAGGAGCTTTCCGCAGTCTCGGCCGCTTGGTCTTTCTCAACTTGGCCTACAATGACATCGATATATTGTACCAAGTGAGACAAATACTGCTCATTTACAAGACCAGATTCATTTTGTATGGAACGCATTGTGTTTGAACTGTTACATTCTGTATATAGTTTGTTAACATAAAGCTCTTTGCTTCTGTTCATCTTGATGACAGGAGTCATTTGATGGGCTCTCCTCCTTGAAGCAGCTCATCATTGACCACAACAGAATAGAGGAGATCCAGCCTGGAGCTTTCTCGCAGCTGGGGTTTCTTAACCTTCTCTCTGTCACTCACAACCAGCTGGTATACATACC
>JAFFST010047465.1:11692-26076 GCA_022414735.1 Noturus placidus
ATATATTCAATCTCTTTGACTTATGCTATAGTTTGCATTTACATAAGCACTATATTATTTCTATATATATATAGTGTCCTCCACTAATATTGGCACCCTATTGGTAAATATGAGTAGAGAGGGATGTGAAAAATTGTCTTTATTTTTTAACCTTTTGCTCTCATGGATATCAAACAATTGCAAACAAAACAGGTTTATCAAAAAATATATACTTGTTAAATCTTTGTTAGCTGTGCAACAATTATTGGCACCCTTTTAGTCAATACTTTGTGCTACCTCCCTTGGCCGAGATAACAGCTCAGAGTCTCCTATAATACCTGATGAGGTTGGAGAATACATGGCAAGTCATCTGAGACCGTTCCTCCATACAGAATCTCTCCAGATACTTCACATTTTGATTTCCATGCTGGTGGACTCTCCTCTGCAGTTCACCCCACAGATTTGCTATGGATTTCAAGTCAGGGGAATGGGATGCCCATGGCAGGACCTTGATTTGTTGATTTTGATGTATGTTTTGGGTCATTGTCCTGCTGGAAGATCCAACCACGGCCCATTTTAAGCTTTCTGGCAGAGGTAGTCAGGTTTTCATTTAATAGTTGCAGATATTTGATAAAGTCCATGATGCAATGTATCCTAACAAAATATCCAAGTCCTCAGGCAGACAAACAGTCCCAAAACATTAAAGAGCCACCACCATGTTTAACTGTGGGCATGAGGTACTTTTCCATATGGCTACCCCTCTGGTGTTCATTGCCAAAAAGCTCTATTTTGGTTTCATCTGACCATAGAATCCGATCCCATTGAAGTTTCAGTAGTTTCTGGCAAACTGAAGATGCTTGAGTTTGTTTTTGGATGAAAGTAGAGGATTTTTTTCTTGAAACCCTTCCAAACAACTTGTGTTGATGTAGGGGACTTCAGATTGTAGTTTTGGAGACTTTCTGATCCCAAGACCCAACTACTAACTTCTGTAATTCTCCAGCTGAGATCCTTGGCGATATTTTGGCCACTCGAACCATCCCCTTCATAGTGCATTGAGACAATATAGACACACGTCCTCTTCCAGGTTGATTCATAACAAGATTAAGAGAACTTAATCTTCAGTTCCCTCAACAAAATTTTATTTTTTCTGTTGTGGTTGTTGTTGTTAAAACTGAGAATGTTACCTTTGAGTTTACTACAAAGCCATGATTTCCAAGTGTCTATCTTTTGGAATCAGTGTAGAATCAGCGCTCATGGAAAGAGGGATCATGTTTCAGACGGAGGCCAGTCATCATCTTCTCAAACCACACACTCCTAGAGATCCATGCAGGTAAATCAGGATTAATTGATGAGACTTCTTGTATCGGCTTCTTGTATCCCTTGGGGTCTGCTACATCCTATAATTAAATTGTACCAGATCCAGACATCATCATGCATCTCATGACAGCTTCAATCAATTTTTAATAGGGATAGACATTCAGGCACCCAAGGACCTGGAATGGATTCTAACCACGTTCAGCAAAGTCTGCATTGCTGTATATCGGCACATGTCGGCTGGCTATTAAACTCCTTTCATTCTTACCGAACTGTTATTGACGGGACTTCTGTAAAGAACAAAAACACAAACACAGTGCAGGGAAAATGCCTGGGTTTGTCTTCGTAGTTCGGTTGGTTTGTATCAGCGTTCAGTGTCATTGGAATTATTTTAACTTGTATCTTGTCATGTAATGTGTTTATTATTTGCAACTGACATTTCTGTACAGTAACTAACACTATACAGATGCCTACAGTGTGTCAGACGGCATGAACTGGTTTTCATCAGAGTACAACCAGAACATCTGAGATTTCAGAAAAGTGCACACACGACACTGACACAACAGATCCATGCTCCATTATTCAGTAAATGAACACACATTTTATGAATTAGCTTACTTGTAACTATGAACGCTTGGTTTCTGCTTTTAGGGAAGGATACAGTGCAGGCAATTAGAGTGCTGTGCTTCCAGTACACTTGATTGTGCAACTTGATTCTTGCCTTCCCTCTTCTTTTTTTATTCTTCCCTCCATTCCATTATAACTTGAGTTTAATGCTGGCACATGGACGTTTATTGCGTCAGTGAAATATCTATTTTTAGATGTGGTTCCCGAGATTTAGATGGAGATTTAAAACATTTTTGAGGGCTTATTGCAGTGTTTTAAACCACTGCGCTGCAGGACAGAAAGACAAGGGTGTATGGCAGAATTTGGCAGTAAAAATGACATATCTTCTGTGACAATTTTACATACAGATACATACAGCCGGAGAATGTTTTGGTTTTGCTGCTCATTTTTTCCAGGCGATATGAGACGTTCTCGAGCAGTTACAAACATTTGTAAGTGTTTACATGTCTCTCAGACTGAGAGTCAGCAGTTCAGAAGAAGGAGAGGTAAGGAAAAGTGGTGTGTATGGGACAACGAGTGTAAGTTTGGTGTGTTTTGGCTATTTGATCCAGTCAGCTGATCGCAACTGTGGTCTGTGATTGGAAGATCCAGTTGTGCACAGCTGCAGTGTAGGCAGATTTGCATGAGACAAGGCTGCCAGTGTCTCCTCCTTGACTCCAATCGTGTGTGTGTGTGAGGGAGCGAGAGAGAGAGAGTGTGTGTCTGTGGAAGCCACAGAAGTGTACTTCAGGATCAAGCTCAGCCTCCAGAAACCAGTGGAGGGAACAGCTGCAAGATCTGAAGTTCCAGACTTTTCTGGAGATTGATGATTCATGCTTACTTTGCTGGAGTCTCTGTGTTAAAGTGAGATGCTTTTTTGGTATGCTGAGCCAATGATGGACTGTCCTCATGAAGGATTGATGTTGTGATGTTGCAACCTTCCCAAGCTGGAGTGTGAGCATGGTCTGCATTGAGGATAATCCTGAGTGCTGGTCTCCACTAATGTATATCCTGACTCCTGATCTACCTTGTCATGCAGTCTCGCTGTCCATTATGGTGCATCTTCAGAGCGGTCTTCATTGAGGTACATTTGGGTGCACGCTGAGTTCTGCTTTCCATTGGGGGTGAATCTTGAGAGGGACCTGCTCTGTAAAAATATCCTGAGCTGGTCTCTTCTGAAGTGTGTTCGGCTGGTCTCAGTTGGCATGCATCTTAAAAGCTGTCTCCATTCAGATTTATCCTGAGGACTGTTTTCCACTAGCGTGTATCCTGGCCTTCATTGGGGTGCATCTTGTAACGCTCCAGGTAAAGTTGCAGGAAAGGAGCCAGGTACAACCAGGCATGGGTTGCACGGCCAGTGTGGTTCAACTTCAGGCTCTCCGCTCGTTGATGAGCGGCAGCTGTGCTCGGACCTGCTCAGAACGACAGGAGCAGATATCTCTGGAGGTCCTACAATCATTGGACAGCTCGGTGGACAGCCGGCCACGCACTGTCATTATCACGGTAATAAGATTTTGCTCTTTTCTTGGTTGGTTTCCTCTAGGTGGTTCAGCCAAGATTTGCTCAAATTCTGCTGACCTTTTCGTGTCAGCAGTTTCTAGAATATTCGTTTTGGCCATATGCTTTACTCCTGTAACTCTTGTTGTCTTTAGCTTCTTGGATTATACAGTGCTTGATTGACCCACAAACTCGGTATCTATATTAGCACCTGTTATTTTAGGAAGCTAATTTAAGGTAATTCTGAACCACAGTTACCAAAGGAAAAGTGAAATTTGTAATATGGGGTTATATATTGGCTCCCATAGAGCATGTCTGGCTGGTTTCTATGTTGGAGAAATATGGCGAGAGAGCCTAATGCATTATCCAGCACTCAGAGCTGCTTCCGGCACAGCTGAGAGAGAGAGAGAGAGAGAGAGAGAGAGAGAGAGAGAGATAATAAGCATGACCAGAGGGGATTAAACTATGGGAATGTGGGGTTCTGTGGGAAAATTCTGCATCTGTGTTTGTGTATTTTGTGAATGGGCTATCATCTGGGAATCTCTGTGTGTGTGTGTGGCTGAGTGAGTCATGTAGTGACCCCACATTACAAGTGGGTTGATCTGTCATGCTAACACACACACACACACACACGCTTTAGTATAAATAATTAGTTTTTCTTCAATTAGTTATTTGATCTCAATGAATTTATTTGTTTTGTCCCTCCCACTTTCAACCTGTACCACATAAATATTAAAGGAATTGATTGCGAATAACGAAATATTCACACAACAGCCAACATGTGTTTTCTAGCCATCACTGAGTTGGAAGATCTGCTCAGTTACTGAATGTAGTAAGCTGTGCACAACCTGGCTAAACAGCAAAAGTAGGTTAAGTTAATGAATCGTGGGAGGAAAGTTGCGTGAAAGAAATTTGATCTGAATATGCTTTTCACATGGTATGAGTGTGGAGATGAAATCAATCTGCTGGTTAAATCCATATTATAGTTAAAGATGGGTGATTCGCAGTTATCAAAAGGCCCGACATGTGATGCAAATTGAGATGTAAATTGCGCATGTTGTACCACTCTATGTGTGCAGTCTGGGTTTTGTTTAACACATGGTGCTAATGTGGCTAACAAGTAAGGGAAGTCCATCCTGTGTTATGCAAATTGTATTCCAAAAATAGTTCATAAAGACTTGCTGATAAAACATGAACAAAACTGTAGCTAAACACTGGAATGTTATGGTGGCAGCCATCGTGGACAACCTGAGTGCTTTTTGCCAAATTGACATCACTGTCTGTGAATCAGCAAGAAACTGTGATGAAGTCTGTATGTCATGGTTTCAGAAGACCAGGAAGGCATTTGCTCTCTGTCTTTGCTGTCAGTCTAAACCTTATCCTTTTCACCATTTATGTTATTCAGTGAAACATAAGCTCCTGCAAGAAGCGGTCAAACCTTTTAGGTTGTGTTTACATATTTTCCACAATGGCACTGGAGTGGTTAAGTGGAAAAATGGACGCTCACTGTTTTGGCAGGATGCTACTCTACCTCCTTTTCCCCTTCCTCTTCCATTTCTGTGTCCTTGTACCTCTTTAATCTTTCTTCATTGACCCGAAGGGTGTGTTTTTTTTTACAACAGTGTTGCTAGAAAGCTCCAATCCTTATCCTAATAACTCCCTTAATCATATTTACAGCATTATTCCAGATAATACACTGCAGTAGCACTTAGATTCTAGTGTTTCAGTAGAATTTCAGTAATGTGTCAGATAATAAATGCTGGTATAGTGTGATAAATCATACATTGATCGTTTATATCTAAGTTGTCTGTCATGAAGTCTCCATCACACTCTCGGTTTACATCCCGAGGTGTTGGGAGGCCGATCCCAAAAGAGTTCCAGGTATTGAACCCCCAAAATTAGGATTGATTCTATAACAGCATCATAAAGAATGCATCAGAACACACTTTAAAAGCTCCAAACAGCTCAAACATTTCCAGCTTTAGTGTGAATAATGCATAGAAATTCAATTGAATTCATTTTAAATGTGCAAAATAACACGTGTGTGTCATATTTGACTAATTAAGGATGCACCGATTCTTTTGGATGCCCTGGTGGCTCAGCTGAAATGGTTGAGTCTGAAAGTGAGAGTGTACAGCATGGAAGCTCATGTCCATCAACACAGCCCTCCTTATAGCTTACTGGATGGAGAATATCGCCTACCTCGTTATTGTGTTTTTTCACCGACCCGACTACTTCACATCAACAAGTGAAGGTATTAGTCAATGAGTCTATGCAACTCCTCATATGCGTCAGATAATTAATTTCGGAGAGGCGACAATAGTGATCCCTTTTGATGTGCAGATATTAAGCTCTTGGTCTAAACAGTGGATCACAAACATTAAATGAGAGCAGCAGCATGTGAGTTGGGGCGGATGTGGCTCAGGTGGTAGAGCGGGTTGTACACTAATCGTAGGGTTGGCGGTTTCCCGGCCCACGTGACTCCACATGCTGAAGTGTCCTTGGGCAAGACACTGAACCCCAAGTTGCTCCCAATGGCAAGTTAGCGCCTGGCATGGTCTTGCATCTGCTATCATTGGTGTGTGTGTGTGTGTGTGTGTGTGAATGGGTGAATGAGACACAGTGTAAAGCGCTTTGGAAAAAAGCGCTATATAAGTGCAGACCATTTACCATTGCGCACCTACATGCCAGTGACGGTTTTTGAGGTGCAATAGAGGGAGGGCTCCTTTAAGTTTCACCCCTGATGTCATCAGTGTGATTGGAGTAGATTTGGTAGGGTTCCTCATTTCAGTACTACTCATGAAAATAGTTTTACGAGACTCAAGAAGAGAGCAGATTTGTGTGTGTGTTTGTGTGTTTGTGTGTGCGTGCGTGTGTGCGTGCGTGTTAGCCAGACATATGTGTGCCTGATTGTCACTTACAACACAGAGCAGAGCTAACTCCATATGCTCCCCTTCTCTTATGATTCATCTCTCTCTCTCTCTCTCTCTCTCTCTCTCTCTCTCTCTCTCCACCTCCATCTCTGTTTCTTCCACCATGTCTCTCGTCTTTGTTGCTGATGCTTATAGCCAATCAGGAGTGATGGAGAGCAGATGGTGCTTACTGCTCGTTGTCACTGGTCTGACTCCCTCTATTTCCCTCTTTCCCCTTCTCTTTCTTTCGTGTCAGCGTTTGACGAGTGCGACCGTTAATCACACACCCCTCGGCTTCTATTTTGATCCCACGCAGTTGTAGTTTGCAGACATAATCAGCGCTATCACTCCTCCTGCACAGCAGGAGCACAGGATGGAGGGCATAAAAGGCGTGAGCATGTAGATGCTGCTTAATGAACAAGAAGAGGGTAAAGGCTAGAATTAGAGAGGAGATCGAGTAACGGACCGATGGCAGAATAGATGTAAATGAAAATAAGTGAATGTGTAGGAGGCTTGTGCGTACAAGTGCTTGTTAGCACTATTTTTAGTTTAGGTTACAGAGTAAATCATTAGCATTAACATGCTTGTTGTTTGTTGGTTTGGCGTTAATGGTTGTACAGTGAAATTTCAATTCAAGGTGTATAGATTTAGGTCTGTTTTGAATACTTTTGTTGTTTATTGTAATTTATTAGTTCATATTTATGTCTTGTATATGCTGTGGTGAGAGAAAAAAAAAATCTGGGCCACATACAGTATAGCAAAGTCTAGGCTTTTTTTTTGTACATGTACTGTGACATACTGAAGCAGAGCATGATCAGTATGCAGTATTCCAGCATGATAATGACTCCAAACACACCTCCAAGATGACCACTGCCTTGCTAAAGCATGATGTCATCATGGAGGAGTGGAAGAGGACTCCAGTGGCAACCTGTGAAGCTCTGGTGAACTCAATGCCCAAGAGGATTAAGGCAGTGCTGGAAAATAACGGTGGTCACACAAAATATTGCAACTTTGGACCAATTTGGACATTTTCACTTAGGGGTATACTTACTTTTGTTGCCAGTGGTTTAGACATTAATGTCTGTGTGTTGAGTTATTTTGAGGGGACAGTAAATTATAACTGTTACACAAGCTGTACACTCACTACTTTACATTGTAGCAAAGTGTCATTTCTTCAGTGTTGTCACATGAAAAGATATCATTTTGTCAGATACTGAATATATAATTTTGGATGACATTTTGGTAAACATTGTTAATTTCCCTTATGTATGGAGAATTTTGGATACTCTGTTATTAATGGCATGCTGTCTAACACATAGTGGATTACTGCTCTCACACCAAAAAGTTTATTCTTTTCCAATGATAACATGTCTTGAAGTGTTTTATTTCCCACTTATTTCAGAGCAAGATAATTTGCCATTTCTAAGCTTTTTTATTAACTAAAGAATGTCATACTTTTACTTAAATTTTTACTTATGTTTTACTTATAACGGTTGCTATCACAATTAATCGACCCCCATTGCAAATCAGGTTTATAGTCAAAATTTACAGACTTTCAGCTGTTTGCAATGAACAACTCAAACAACTGCAATTGATCTACTTTGAATTCATCTTTTTCATAGAATCATATATAATCATATATTCTATAACAATATTCATTCAATGTATTTAGTGACTGTGTATACAGGTATATACAATCTACATATTGTAATGGGTATCATGAACAGTCTAGTGGACTACCTAAACCAGCTGTTGTCGGAGGTAATCTGACCCCGTTCTCAGAGTACAATTTCACAGAGGGGGTGGAAACACCATTTTTCCCAGCTACACTGACTGTACATTCCAGTCGTATGCATGGCTAGCATGACATAACTTTAATTAGGGTTGTAATTATTTTTTGTTTGTTTTTCAGCTAATTAATGTCAGCAATTATGTGCTAACGGTCTACTGTGATTGTACTGTTTGACTAACCTTATGCCTAACCATAAACAGTTGATATTAGATACTATATCACTTATTGACTTATAGACCTTATTGGCATCTCTAAATTGTCCGTGGTGTGTGAATGGTGTGTGTGATTGTGCCCTACAAATGGTTGGCACCCCATCCAGGCTGTCCCCCACCTTGTACCCCGAGTTCCAGGCTAACCCGTGACCCTGTGCAGGATAAGCGGCATGGGAAATGGATGGATTATGCAATTCTGCAACTTGCCAATATGCATCAATATGTCTTGGTATCAAATCAACCAATAATCAAATTGAGACAACGTAATGACCACAAATTAAAAAATCGACATTTTATTGTAGCGTTCCATATTCCAGTTGAGGTCACAGAGGTCCAGAGAGGATTAGGGGCTGTGCTCAAATTTGAAAGCTTCTGATCAGTAGTCCAGAACTTTAACTACTAAGCCACCACTGCCCCTGAATAAGACTGTTCATCTTTTCAGATGATTGTTTTCAGAGCAATTACATTAAAATATCCAAAGTGGAAATGTAATCCTTTAAATGCTGCACGTTGCAAAATCTGATATCAACATGCTGGATATGATTGAAATCATGCTTACAAAAGCTTCATGGTTGGCCAGTTTCATCTCTGCGGAGAGCAAAAGGCATCTCATTCACGGATTAAGGTGTCACGATATTGATTTAGAGGCAAATGTACATGCAGAATCTCAGTGAAACATTTAATAAAGTATCAAACAAAATCTACATAAAACAAGGATGAGTGTAACATAATACATGAGGACAGAACAAACAACGCAAGACAACAGTGCAGCGCTGAACGTGACTATATATACGCACCAGTGGTAAGGAGCTAAAGTGAAACAGGTGCATGAGACATGTGACATGATGCAGTGGCTGATGGGAAATGTAGTTTCTAGTCCTTTTCCGATATTACATGACAGTTAAATTTTTGGCTGCTATTATTCCATATGAAAATAAAAGATGAGATTGTAAATAAAACACATATTGCATATAAGTAGAAAGTGATATCAGAAGCACAATTAAGTAATATTTGCTATTATTATCTTTGTGTATGTGTGTGTATGTATGTGTGTTTGCGCATTTCTTCATGTGTTTTTTGGATGGTGTGATAGTGATTCTGTGGATATACTGTATAGTACATACATTCTGGAACATGTACTGAGAGCCATATTTTCCTGCAGGTCTCGCCTGTTGTCGCACTGAAGCTAAGCAGGGTTGAGCCTGGCCAGTATTTGGATGGGAGACCTCCTGGAGAAAACCAAGGATTCTGCTTGTAGTAGTATTAAGGAGGCCAGCAGGGGGCGTCGACCCTTGATCTGTGTGGTGCCCAATGCCCCGGTATAGCACAGGCAACACTATAATGTAAAAACAGAACGGTCTTTCGAATGAGACATTAAACGGAGGTCCTGACTCTCTGTGGTCATTATAAGTTCCAAGACACTTATCTTAAAGAGTAGGGGTGTAAGCCTGGTGTCCTTGCGAAATTCCCCAATTGGTCCTTCACCATCATGGCCCCCTAATAATCCCCATCTCTGAATTGGCTACATCACTCTCTCCTCTAATAGCTGGTGTGTGGTGGGAGTTCTGGTGCACTATTGCTGCCGTGGCATCATCCAGGTTGATTCTACACACTAGTGGTGGTTGAGGAGATCCCCCACCCCATCCTATGAAAAGCACTTTGAGTGTCTAGAAAAGCACTATATAAATGTAAGGAATTATTATGTGTGGTTTGTGGTCTAACAGAAAACTGAAACTACTTGCCGAAAAACCTGATGTGTACAAGGTTTGTTGGTGTGTAATGTACAGCGGATGGGCTTCAACAGCATTAGACCACAAAGGAGCGCAGATTGGAAGAAGACCCAGGTGATGCTGTTCAGTTCCGGTGAGCCTGTGCCCACTGTACCCTCAGATTCCTGTTCTTGATTGACAGGCGTGAAATTCGATGTGGTCTTCTTCTGTTGTAGCTCATCCCCCTCAAGGTTTGTTGTGTTGTAAGATTTTCTGCTCACCACGGTTGCAAAAAGTTACTGGAAACTTCGCATCAGCTCAAACCAGTCTGGCCATTATCCTCTGACCTCAGTAGCAAGGCATTTCCGTCCACAGAACTGCTGCTCAGTGGATGTTTTTGTTGTTGTTTGCAGCATTCTGTGTAAACTCTAGAGACTGCTCTGAGTGAAAATCCCAGGAGATCAGTAGTTTCTGAAATATCCAAGCCAACCCATTTAGCACAAACAACCATGCCACAGTCCACATCACTGTGATCACATTTTTCCTGAGATCACATTCTGAGTTTGATAATTGCATGAATGTGCAGGTGTAGGTTACTAAAATATGAATGACTATGAAGTAAATCTGGGACTTTAGATGCAAAATAGTGATGATTTGTTACTTATTTTTGACTGAAATTGTCGACCAACATATTTTGACTGAAATACATTACTTTCAGTTGTACACTTGCATTCTGTTTAGTCACACGTTAAAACATCCACAGAGTGTCAGTGTTCCCCTCACCCCCGGGTAATTCCCCGATAAATTTGTGCCTAAAGTATCGAACGCAACTTTTCAAGAAACAAACAAATGTATATACATTATAAGACTCTGAATTGGAAAACAGTGAACTCTGAGTTTTCTGTTTTCAGTTTTAGAATGTTTTTTCTTCTTTCTCATTGTATATTTTTGTTACCTCTCACAAATTTAGTTCCTACCTATGTTTTGACCTTTTACTACATTTTACACTTAATACTGTTAAACTCAATAATGGTTTTCAGGGATACAATAGTCACCACATGGACACATTAAAAACTATTGAGAACACAAGATGACACAAATAGCAAGCAAGGGAGGATTTGAAGTTCTTGAGACAAATTAGTTTGAGTGTGGGGGGATGTTTTATAGCTTGGTGGGGAATGTCCCCACAAGGACAGAAAGCTCTGGCAGTTTTGACCTTGTGGGGACATTTGGCTGACGCAAATAAGGCTTTTTCTTTTACAAAAATATGCAGCTTTTATTAAAATAAAAAACCCAAAAAACAAATGAAACCAGTCAAATAGTTTCCTTGAAGTTACTGAGGCTAAGGTTGGTGTAAGATTTACATGTAGATATAGCATTCATTAACTGAATGACTAATTCTGTTAATTGAAGGTCCTCACAAGGATAGCAAGAAAAACGATTGAGTGTATGTATAGGATCTCACTTCCAAATGTTAAATGGTAGTCTTTAGCTTCTCTCTCAAAAATATCCTCACTGTTCAGTTTCTGCCTTGGCCTTTGGCCACGTACTAATATGAGTCATGGTGGTCAGACATGTGGGAAAAAAAATATATACACAGCTAAAACCAATCACGCTTTAAACTCTCTAATGGATATTAAACCAGTTTGCTAAGCCACTGCTGACTTTGTTTAGATCACAAACACTGTTATCTGCTAACCCTTTGGCATGCTCCCTGCCTGACTTCCTGATTTAAAACGAAATACATCAACATAAAGAATGAAATCACCTCTCATGTCATGCAGTTTCAAACAGCCAGTTGCAGCAGGAATTCATGTAAATCATGGTTTACATGACTTCAGTCATGTATTCAGTCATTGTAAATTCCCACCCTGTGGCTCAGTTTTCCGGTATCACTCCATCGACACCAGCTGCTACACAACATGGCTTCTGGTTTTAAAGAATAGTTAGCCTAATGTTAGCTAGCTTGATACTACTTGGTTTTAGCTACTTACATGATAATCATTAGCTATCTTGTTTGTTTGTTTGCTTGTTTGTTGGTTTGGTTTGTTTGTTTTTTAATGCCATGCCAGCGCCTATGGCTATTTTCATGGCTAGTCAGCTATCTTCATAAAAGAACTTGACTAGTTGCTAATGTCAGACAGTTGCTTCTGGTGAGTAAATGTTAGCTAACTGCGTAGTTGGTAATATCAGTGCAGTGCTGTATTTAGGGAGCTGGTTAGCCTAGCTAATAGGACACTTAAGGGTGTAAATGTCCAAAGGCAAATACCGTATTTTCCGCACTATAGGGCGGAGTCTCAATTACGGGGTCTATTTTTGTACTTGACCAATACATAAGGCGCACCGTGTTATAAGGCGCATACGGTTGTTACGCCAACCAAAGTCGCACAACATTTTTACAGATTTTGGAACTCAGTCCACACATAAGGCACACCGGATTATTAGGCGCACGGCCGATTTTTGAGAAAATGTAAGGCTTTTAGGTGCGCCTTATAGTGCGGAAAATACGTTTATTCTTAAAATGGACAGAATTCACTTCTGACTGTTGAAAGACAGAGATTATATAGTATAATGTGATCATAAGTGATAATAGGAACGTAAAATTGATTCATATACTTGTATTGATTTGCTTTAGTATAATTAAAGCTTTAGCCCTTTAATTATTTAGCTGCAAGTGGATCAAAAATGTTCCATAGGTGATTTATTTCTCAGAAAATATTGCCACAGGTTTTTTTTTATTTTGTTTGTTTGGTTTTTTTTTTTTGCTGGAAAGAAAATGAATGTTAATTACTGGACAATTTTCTGAATTTTGTATTTTATGAGAGCTGTATTGTATCTGTACTGTTATGACTATTAAAAGTTGATAGCATGTGTGTACAAGGACAGGCACACACACACACACACACACACACACACACACACACAGACACAGACACATACAGACATACACACACACACAGAAAATAGGATGATACAATAGAATCGGCCAATATAACTATTTTTCAGAAGCTCAATGTTGAGAGTGTTTCAATTTCTGTTCAATGTCTGTTTTACCCATACTTTACCATTTCTTTAAAACAAAAAACGGCAATCTTCTTAAGCTAAATATGTACACACACTATCGGTTAGTGACATCATGTGCCAGTTCAGACATACTTCCTCTCCTGACCACACATTCAGAATTCAGTGAGCTGACATGTTTCACATGTAGTCTGGAAAGTTCTACTTCTCTTCTTTTTAACGCGTTTACACCCAGGCTCAAGTCGTGTACCTTTTCATCGACGGTATCTTTGCACATCTTGTGCGTACGTAGTGCTTGTCAGGATGAGTTTTCGAAGTAAAATCACCTTTCGGAAGAAGATGAAAACAAGACGTGCCCGAGCAGATTTCAGCCGATTAAGCTGTGTATGTATCTGTTTATGTGTCTGTCTGTCTCTACCTGCTTCATCCATACTCTGACACTCTGACAAACGTTCTGACCATCTTGTAACGTGATCATGTGTTGTATTATACGTGTGATTTGGAGTTTTATTTCATTTGTGAAAGATGTTCATAACTCATAACACAGAAGTCTTGTGAAACAGTCATATTGAGAGCAACGACCATTTTTTAGCGCATGGTACAGAAAGTTGAGCTTTCTGTTTCTGCATTGTTTCCACGTTGCTGCATTGCATAGGTATTGGTTCACTTCTTTTTGAACTTCCCTTTATGAGCATTTGAAAGTTTCCATGTTTGTTTTTTTTTTGTTTGTTTTTTAGATTTTTAAAATTTTCTACACTTCTATACTTCACACTTTCATTCAATAATTCTGTACTTTCGTTTTGTTCCCAATTAAGAGTGTGTCGTATTGGGCGTATGGTTCATTTTCGGTTAAACACATGCTGGACCAGTGTGGTGATACAGTAAGAGTTGTCCTGTTTGGTATGGAAGTTTCCCTCTATAGAAACGTCAAACTGACGTAAAATAATGCTCGTTCCCATGGAGACTGGGGATTCCCCTGAGAACGTTTATGACGTTTGTGAGCACGAGAAGGGGTGTCATAACTATAGAACAGACAGCTGTGTAAAAGTTTGCATAGCCTTAGGACAAAATGACAAAGCAGTGTACGTTTGGTGTTCTAGGTTTCACAAATGTTTCAGTGTTAATATATCGAATAGGGAAATGATCAGTTCAGAAATTTGCATCTCTCGTTTTGAATGTAATGAAAATAATCGAATGACTTTCTTTCATATCTAAGTCATGATATGCTCTGATGTACAGTGGTGTGAAAAAGTGTTTGCCCCCTTCCTCATTTCCTGTTCCTTTGCATGTTTGTCACACTTAAGTGTTTCGGAACATCAAACCAATTTAAACAATAGTCAAG